>JARKHS020004239.1:17500-61569 GCA_030143305.2 Amblyomma americanum
AGAATCTCGTTTCCAACTAGCCACCTTAACATTCTCAGCTGAGCACTCTAACCACTAAGCTGCGCCGACCTTTGTTTTTTATTGCACGGAAGTACACCCCCCTTGACAGGATTCAAGTCCGGCTTTACCAGGTCGCATCACGCAACCCGTCATCCACAATCACGCCAGCATCCAGCTCTCACTTTGCCTGCACATCAAAATTCCGGGAGATACACGCATTCATAAGGGTAGGGGAGCCAGGCAGGTGGTCGATCCTGCACAGCCTTTATCCGCCGCACCATAGCACAACTGCTCTCTGAAGAGAGACTTCGATGAACGTGGCGGCTCTGCGTGGCGATCTGTCACACGGCTCTTCCACAGAATAAACAGTCCTATGAGCACTAAAGCCACGATGGTCACAAGAAAGAGAGCATTGATTTCTCATGTCAATGGCAAATACGCATTTTCGCACTTTTTAGTTGTTTTTTTATCAAGTGAGCAGACTGCAGTGGCAGCTATAGCTGCTTGCCTTCCAAATGTGCTTAATATTGTTGCCGGCGATCAGCAGGTGTCACTGATGCCCTGAATCTTTATAAGCATCGGTTGTGGTAGAACCATCTGAGAATGTCATAATTTCTCAATGCTAGCTTTCATGTTGTACAAAGAGAACGTACGTAATTCTAGCTGCACACAGCTGTCTGGCTAATAAATTCCTAGCATAATGCGTCATTTAGCTTCACATGCGGCCAGCGGAGGAGCATCGTCAAGAATACACTTCCGGCTAAGCGTTCAGAGACACGCAAACACAAAATAAACCATGGAATGAACCACAGGCTGGTACACGCGTGATGGTGGCAGGGGGACTCATTGTTTACATATAGATATCCAGGTCTTGCAGAGTTACATCATAATAACAAAATTCAAGTTATGTTAACCTGACCAGGGTTAACATCAGCATATGGGCACATGGGCCGGCACGCCCACATATCACCTCCCATATCAACTGCACTTGCTCCCCTATGCCCCATAAGAAGTAATATCGGTCCCCATATGGAACACATATGTGTCCGATATCAATTCATGTGGGACACATATGAATTCATATGGGACTCTATCGCACATAATGAGGACTCAGAACTTTTGACGACCTATGAACACAGAAGTACTTGCTGTTGGGCTAGCTTGTTCATCATAAAGTTGAATGGCGCAAAGGAACACACACAGGAAGACACAGAGAAAGAAAGAGTGCTCTTTATGCCTCAGTGTCTTCTTGTGTTTGTTCCATTGCGCCATTCATCTTTACTGTGTACACCTCCTGAATTTAAAATGCGCCAAATTCTCCTTCAAAGGGTTCTCTGAAAGCACCTTCATTTCTTGCCCTGCAGCCGCACGGGACGCCGGCACGGTGATGATCTTGAGTGCGATGAGCACTGCGTCCCTGGAAGACATCAGAGCCAGAGTTCCGGATGCCTTGCTATGGCAGCAAGTCTACATCTTCCGCAACCGGTTCCTCACGAAGTCGCTGGTAAAACGGGCGGAACGAAATAACTTTTCTGCCATCGTAGTCACCGTGGACTCGCCGTTCACTGGGCAGGCAATCCCGCTCGCCAAGAACGGGTTGCGCCTACCTCAGGGCCGCAGGTAAGCTGACAGCTGCAGAAAAGTTGTTTGCAGGGAAGCAATTGATTGATTTGTTATTGAATTTTTGAAGCGCTACAGTGATGACAGAAGAAGGTTCACGAATAAAATCTCGGAAATCCATTACAAGGTGTGCAAGGAGGTCCAAACGAATTATAAAGCTACACACCTGATTCACGCTTAACAGAGAATGTAGTGAATATTCTGAAACCTTATTACGATAGCAAGCTTTTCCTTGTTCACGTTATAGAAATTGTTTTGCAGCTGTACCTCTAAATAAATAAAACACAGAAAAATCCCCTGGTAAACGAAAATCAGTGTGCCTATATGAAGCCCGCCTTTTTGTGTACCGAATTTGCAAGGTGTATTATACATTACATGCATATAGTTATATGTTCAATCCTCATGGAAAGGAAAACTTTGAAACGCATTGAGCTTTATGGCTTGACTTTTGAGGTTCACGATTATGAAGTTTAGCGTCCGAAAGCCATTCAGGCTATGAAGGATGCCGTACTGGAGGACACCGGATAATTTCTGCCTTTCGAGGTTCATCAGCTTGCACTGACATGCAAAGTACACGGGCCTTTAACATTTACAATCCTCGAATCGATCGAAATGCGACCACCGCGGCCAGGATCAAACCGCCGCCTCTCGGGTCAGCGGCCAAGCACCATAAGCACTGCACTACCGCGGCTATTGAATTCTGAAGCGGCGAACTCGTAAATTAGGAGAACCAAACGCATATAATTTTTTACATCCCGTGACAAAAGCTTGCTAAAACAGTTAGCCGCTACATTGTCTTTCTCTTCTGAATATACTCGACGCTACATTATAAGCAAAATTATTTCCTTGGGTGCATAGTATATTTTTCATAAATTCTTGATGTTTTTAAAACATTTACGCCTCTTATATTTTCTGCAATTAATGAAGTTTTTCTCTTGCTGTGAATCACCATCTAGACACACTCAATGAACAAAATATTAGAAATTTTCATGAAATGTGCATGTGGAAGTAAAGGATTATATACGGATGTCTATTGGATCGTAGAATGTGCGGAATTTATATCTATCAAAGAACCGTCAGAAAATGTCACGTTGATTTGCAATACCTATTCATTCCTGTACACACAGGCGCTTCCAACTTGTTCTAAAGAAAAATACCTGGTCTTTTCACCTTTTGGTATATTGCTGCTGCACAATATTTTTCAACTCCTTTCGCTTCAAGTTCATTTCGACCTGAGGGAAGAGTGCAGATGCGTTGTAGATTTTCAAATAGCGTCGTTACGAGAGCGCATGTGCTCTCTCCCGCTGCTTCTTGACGCCATCATTTAATAAATAAAACTTAACGAATAAATAGTTTGTTTATGTTCAGAACATTTATTTCTTGAAAGTCATCCAAGGAGACCAAATGTTTAATTAACTGCCTATTTTTATCATATATATAAGCATTGAACGTTAGTTTAGAAATTCAAAAATGCACACATACTAGATATACTGACAGAGGTTTCATTACGTTACTGCTAGTTCAACACTTCTCTCACGGTGTCATGCTGGACCTAGCACTATTGTAAATTAAGTTTATCTAATGTGAAATTTATTTCTGAGCATTAGCGCCATCATTAGAGTTCGTGCAACGCGCCCTGAAGTTTCAGTACATCCGGCGGATTGAAATTTGCTGATAAATTGCGCACCGTTCTGTGAAAAAAAATTAACTGTGGTCCAACAAGTCTGAACCTCGTAAGACGAGCGAAACCTCTGTTAAGCACGGTTGTCCAATCTGACGCCTCTCCATATAGTAAAGATAATCAGATTACGCTCGACGTCGACGATACAACATCGAAGCACTAGTTCCGGCTTGTTGCTCATCCATGGCTTTGTGTGAAACCAAGCACACGCCACACGCTTTTATAATGCGAACGGCGCGTCACGCGATTTCCGGCAGTTGCGAGAGTGCGGTCGGCCCTGCATACGCAACTGTGGCGAGGCGCAGTTAGTCACGTGATTCGATAGTAGCAAGGCCAGCGAGTGCCGTCAGCTCAAGGCTTACAGCGGTCGCGAGGCATGGCGAGTCATGTTGCATGACGTCAGAGCCAAGGTTCCGCTCCTCCTGGTTTCAAGGTCAAATTTCAGAGCCACATGACCTTCAGCTCTGTACGGGAGGGGTAGAGCTTTCGCTCTAGAAGCTCAAAGATAAATGGATGTTTGACGGTATGTAGTTCATTTCATTTTCAAAAAGCAAGGCTTCTGGTACTTCACCCTGCAGGACAGCTGATATTACATGAAGTTTTGTTTGGTTTGGTTTATGGATTTTACGTCTCAAAGCAATTAAGGCTATGAAGGCCGCCGTATGGAAATACGGTTGGTAATTCGAACTGACTATTTAATGGAATTCTCACCGCACGCTCACTTTGTGAACATTATTAGCACATGTTAGTGAGCAACACGACTGAAACCCTAAAAAAAATTTCATGAAATTTGTTTCGGGGGAAATCGACATGTTGAGAGAATAACTAAGTTCAGCATGAAATACCACACTTTCAATTGGCACAACCTGTTATGTCGGAATCGAATCGGTGCTGATTCTCGATAAATAAGTTGGTTGCTTTAAAATAGTACAATATATCGGAACTATATCAACTGCAGTAATTCGAAGCAGATTGAAATAAGCACTATTACATCAGCGTTTTTTGGAAGTTTAGCGAGGCTATTAAACTATAGGAAGCATGTGTGGATATTGGTGGTAGTCCAAAATATTTGAGCGAGAAAAACATGATTTCCAGATAAATATAGAATTTTCCTACTCATCACGTCTCCTCTGGGAATTCTATCGGTTTTAGTCTACCAATGGCTTCAGTAGTCCGTACTCCTTTAATAAATAGGTCAAAAATGTGACCAGATACTCGCTAAAGTATAAAAGAAAAGCTTTAAAAGTGTACAGATACCGAATCATTGGTTGCGTGTGTTCTTTGTATTGACACGTAAGACGTTAGAATTCTATTGGAAGGGAAATTCTAGAGGCCCGTATACTGTTCGATGTCAGTGCAAGGTAAAGAACCGCAGGTGGTCGAAATTTCCGGAGCCCTTCACTACGGCGTCCCTCATAGCCTGAGTCGCTTCGGGACATTAAACCCCAATAAGCCATAAGCCCTTAGACGTTAGTTTATTTGGATCGTCATGGGGTGTTCACCTACAACTAAATAAATTAAATCTGAATTTCTTTCTCACGCCTGTTGTGGTTTCACATGCCAAGCTTTGGTAACGCCTTCAAAATTTAATATATATCACGTGAATAACGCACATACTGCGGAGTAATCACTGCTTTGCATTTTCAATTGAATACAACGCCAATCCAAACTGCCTGTGGAGCATAAAGCACAGTGATAAAAAAAATTCATTCCATTTTTATTTTTTCTTGTTTACAAGGTCGAAGAACGACCAAAAGTTGTCGATGTCGTACGCCTAAAGTGCGTATTATGCGCGCTAAAAAATTAAGGACACTGAGTTTCCATACTACGCTCAATCCCTTTTGTTTCTAGTCGCCTTATGTTTTAGAGCATCGGGTCGATGCTTGTCTGAAAGGGTAGTAATGCCCGAAATCTTTGTAGTTTTTGTTTGTTCATTCTTCAAAGCTACTTTATCGTTTTGTTTGTGATGTAAGACGCGACCAGATTTATTTCGATCGATCGAATCGAGGCGAAGCCGCTTCTACGTTGTTCCAGAATGTTTTAGCTTTGCAGGCAACCGATAAGCGGCGGGCATTCTGTTCGACGACTGCCGAGCACGTTTGCTGCTACGCCGCCACCTAGTGATTCAGTCCACTGTGGGCGCAAGTCAGCCTAAGTAATGAGTTTTATTTAGATGCCATTGTCTCCGCCTTTCCGCTCTCCAGATTGCAGCCGCCACTCCGGGGCAATATTATTTTCTAATCACTCCAGCAGACCAGATGCTGTATCGATGCTTCACCTGCGTATATTTTTGTTGGCAATGCACACCTGTAAGGTAATGCATCATTTGAAGAAAGTCAACGCCACCGCGGTGGCTTAGTGGTTAAGGCGCTCGGCTGCTGACCCGAAAGACGGGGCTTCCATCCCAGCGGCGGCGGTCGAATTTCGATGTAGGCGAAATGCTAGAGGCCCGTGTACTGTGCGATTTCAGAGCACGTTAAAGAACCCCAGGTTGCCGACATTTCCGGAGCCCTTCACTACGGCATCCCTCATAACCTGAGTCGCTTTGGGACGTTAAACCTCCATAAACGGTAAACCGTGAGGAAAGCCAACGACACAGCCAAGACGCTTCCGTGGCTCTAGGGAAGCAAGGCGCCGCTCCAAGGCCCGCCGTGCCCGCGACGAAATAGGAGCAACAGCCGCGAGCTGGACGCGGTTAGCGAACGCGGGTGCAGCACTCGAACACGGCCAGTCAAACACTTTGGTGCCGTAGTGTCCCGACCAACACCTCAGAATTCCACCGCTAGGGGAGGAAAGGAGTTTTGTAAACTTCAGCAGAATCATTAGCCTTTGCAGGGCAGCTTAAATGCCTGTGTTTCTGCAAAGCACAGAGAGTCGTACTTCCGTCTGATTACACTACAGCGCCTGCACCAGCGGACTATCGGTGACACATTTTTCCTCAGGGCTCTAGGCTTGCTGAGCAAGGTTCAGATGAAAGGATTTACGGTTTGTCTCCAGTGGCTATTATCCCTCGCTGGAGCCGTTGGTAAAGCGGTGGCAGGCTTTGTTGATCAAGAAGTCATCTTATCCATCTTTAGTGGCTGTTTCAAGGAGAACTTTGCTGGACAGCTAGTGGTGCAACACTTTTCGGCAATTCGACCACCTCTGCTCCAATTTCGTTGTGCCAGGCTTACTGCGCGACAAAGCTAATCTCTTATATCGACTGCGCACCAACTCCGCCTATACGCCGGTATGGATGCATAAGGTTCACCTTGCCACGTCACCTAGGTGCGTACACTGCGATGTTGTGAATGGTGTGAACCATTTGGTTTTAGCGTGCCTACGTGGTAATGCCGAGCGTGAGGAGATTTTCGAAAATCTGAGGAGAGTGAGTGTTTTTTTTTACGACGTCTCTCACACTGTGTACTCTGAGGGCTCCAGAACTGAGCGGCGGCCAGTATCACGATAACTCTTCATATTTTTAGAGGACACCAGCCTTTTAGAACGGCGGCAGAGGTGCAATCATTTAAATCAGTTCCCAAGGCAGAGCAATTGCCGACAGGCCAACGTAAGCTTAATACCGTCTGTAGGTTTGCACCCCCAACACCACCGCGTGGCCTTCGGTGCGCAGCCAAACCTTAGGTTCGGTTCCCTGTGGTCGCAAAACTGCTCTTGCTATCCGACCGCGGCGGCTGCGTTTTAATGGAGGAAAAACGCTAAGGCGCCCGTGTGCTGTGCGATAAAAGTGCACATTAAAGATCCCCAGGTGGTCGAAATTATTCCGGAGCCCTCCACTACGGCGCCTATTCTTCCTTTCTTGTTTCACCCCCTCCTTTATCCCTTCCCTTACGGCGCGGTTCAGGTGTCCAAAGATATATGAGACGGATACTGCGCCATTTCCTTTCCCCAAAAAACCAATTATTATTATTATTATTATGACGCAGGTGTTGCAGTGGTGTTTCGTCCTCGAATGTCGTAGATCAACAGCGGAAGCTGATAGCTGTTCATCTATCGCTCAGCCAGCAATATCAAGGCAACATTACACGCGATACCCGTGTCCCACAAAATAGGAGGTTTAATTGATCGCCACTATCCAGCTTGCCTTATTACCTCTACTTAGAAATTCGAAGACGAATATCCCAGGAAACATGCATTCTCGCTTTCTAATACACACATGCTCGAAAAGTACGTGGTTAGATTTGAAAGTTTTTTTCGTCCTTTACTTGATTGGAGCATGGGCGACGATGATTGTCCTTTCATTATGTGTCCGCCTGGTCGCATGACGTACATGCGAAAACATCACTGATCCACTACTCATGACATGTATGTTCAAAAGTCCCATTGAATATAACTTAACCTTGAATCATTGCTTCCAACCTTGAACTACTCTCAGTAAGATAACGTATAAACTCCCCCCTTTGATCTTATGGCGCAGCTTTGCAAACCTGAAAGTTGCGTGTCCGGCCTGTCCGTTCACGTTCAATCCTGCCAGTCGGTACTTCGTCGGGGCGCTCCTCTCACCTAGGAGCTCGTGGCGCGATATCAGCTGGCTGCGCCGCACCACGAAGCTGCCCATAGTGGCCAAGGGCATCCTCACAGGTAAGAACCCTGAACACGAAGCTCATGAGACATGCTTGGATTTACAGCAATTGTCGCGTATGATCAGTGCCAGACAAAAGAAATTCTGGTAAATTTGATGCAACCTTCGTAAAAACAGCTCTTGACAACAGGCCGCTGACCGCGGGTTTCACTATGCCAACCAATTAGAGCAGTACACAAAATCAACATCGTGTCATTACGCGCCGGCCGCGTTTCGATAAAGGCGAAGCCCAAAAGGCGCCTCTGTGCTGTGCGATGTCAGTGCACGTTAAAGATCCCCAGGTGGTCGCAATAATTCCGGAGTCCTCCACTGCGCCCCCCCCCCCCGTTTTACTTTCACTTCCAGCTTCCTCCTTTACCTTACGGCGTGGTTCGGATGGCCACCAAAATGTGAGACAATTAATGCGCCATTTTCTTTTCTCAATAGGGTAGGATAGGAGAGCTTTTAATATCCAAGAGAAAAGGGGTGTGTAGGGGGCTACCTATCTAGACGACGGCCGAAATGTCTTGGCTCTCGGCAGCAGCTTCGGCAAGTCGGACGAAAAGTAATTTTAAGAAAATTAGTACATCCGTGCATCGGAAGAACATAAGAACATTGTGTCGTAGTTATGAATTTGGGCCACCTTCTCTTCAGACTTAAGTGTATCCGACTGAACATCATCGACATAACAGCCTGACTGCGCCCACTGCAGGAAAAAGGTTTCTTCTATGTCTCCCCAATTAACCCTGTACTGAATCAACTGTAGTGCCCGCCTCCCGCCAAACGGTCCAAGACACGAACTGCGCGGCGGTTCTGACTGGCAATGTTTTCTTTCCGTTTTGATAACTGGAGTACGCTTAATGACTGCGCTCGAAAGGAGGATGTCTACCTTTTCATTGTCATGTACCTTCTTATGTTCCTCCTTTTAGACCCCTAATTGCTCTTCCCCAGTGCAGGGTAGCCAACCGGAACTCCTTTCCGGTCAACATCCCTGCCTTTCCCTCCTCCTCTTTATTTATCTATCTATCTATCTATCTATCTATCTATCTATCTATCTATCTATCTATCTATCTATCTATCTATCTATCTATCTATCTATCTATCTATCTATCTATCTATCTATCTATCTATCTATCTATCTATCTATCTATCTATCTATCTATCTATCTATCTATCTATCTATCTATCTATCTATCTATCTATCTATCTATCTATCTGTCTATCTATCTATCTATCTATCTATCTATCTATCTATCTATCTATCTATCTATCTATCTATCTATCTATCTATCTATCTATCTATCTATCTATCTATCTATCTATCTATCTATCTATCTATCTATCTATCTATCTTCTTATGAGGACCTGATGAGGAGTGTACGATTATGTAACATATGTGTGTTCATATAAGTGAAATTTCACTATAGTATTATCATTACACATATCGAACTCAGGAGCCATATGCGGTACAGATAGACCGGGGTTACCGGGCAGCCTTTATTCAGCGTCATAGTAATGATGAGAGCAGCAAAGACCACACACAACAGAGATAAATTCGTTTTCGGCATTCTGTTCCGTGCTAGTAATTTGCACGACGTTCATTCAAACATGAAGAAAATCACGCGCTTCTAAGGCAGAATTCCTCGACAGTTGAAGGCATAGGAGGTCGGACGCTTCCGGTGGAGCAGCTTCTCTTATGGCCGGTTTTCTGATCGCATCTGAGAGAGGAAAAATTAGTGGAGCAAAGCTTACCGATTAGCGCATTATTCAGGGAAAGCTACTTGGAATTAGTGATGTTTCCGGCCTGTAGGTTTGGTTTCGCACACGCACGCAACGAGGACAGTTACACAAGCACATTGTCACGAAGTGGTGACTGCAGTCCGGAGAGCAGGAAGGCTGAGAAAATTGTGTCTAAGCAAAACTATTTATTTGGGCTGACTTGCGCCCGCAGTGGACTGGACCACTCGGCGGCGGCGAAGCGACAAGCGTGCTCGCCGGTCGTCGAACAGAATGGCCCGCCGCTCTCAGCCGTGCTCAATTTAAAGCTGATAGCGAACTTTCGAGATAAAGCGTGCAAAGTTACTAGAACATCCTGGAAAAACGTGGATTCAGCTCTGCCTGGATGCGATCAATCGAGATAAATCTGGTCGCGTCTTACATCGCAAACAAAGCGATAAAATGGCGTGCCGGCAGCTTTGAAAAATGAATAAAGGAGCACTGCAAAGATTCGCGGCAATAATAATAATAATAATAATAATAATATTAATAATAATAATAATATTATTATTAATAATAATAATAATAACTGGTTTTGGGGGAAAGGAAATGGCGCAGTATTTGTCTCATATATCGGCGGACATCTGAACCGCGCCGTAAGGCAAGGGATAAAGGAGGGAGTGATAGAAGAAAGGGAGAAGGAGGTGCCGTAGTGGAAAGGCTCCGGAATAATTTCGACCACCTAGAGATCTTTAACGTGCACTGACATCGCACAGCACACGGGCGCCTTAGCGTTTTGCCTCCATAAAAACGCAGCCGCCGCGGTCGGGTTCGAACCAGGGCACTCCGGATCAGTAGCCGAGCGCCCTAACCACTGAGCCACCCCGGCGGCATTACTCCCCTCTCAATAAAGCATCGACCCGATGCATTAAAACAAATAAGGCGACTAGCAACAACAAAAAATGGATCGTATCGGCGAGCAGAACTTCAGCATCGGCGTCTTCATCAAAATGCGTGAGGATCGGTGGGGACTGTAAACGACGCTGAAGTTTTTTGAAGGCTTCTGCTTGTGGCGCTTCCCATTCAAATGGCATGTCTGCCTTCGACAGTTGGGTCAGGGGCTCGGCGATTCGCGAAAAGTTTTTCACAAATCGCCGGTAGTATGCGCACAGTCCGAGAAATCTGCGCACTGCTTTCTTATAGGCCGGTGGTGGAAACTGTTTGATAGCAGCGGTTTTCTGCATGTCAGGGCGTACTCCCGCCTTGCTAACGATGTGGCCTAGAAACAGCAGCTCTTCATAGGCAAAGTGGCACTTCTGTGCTTTCAAGGTTAGGCCAGACGACTTGATGGCGTCTAGTACTGTTCACAGTCTTTTGAGGTGCTCTTCAATGTTCAAGGCGAAGACAACAACGTCATCTAAATATACCAGACTAATTTGCCACTTTAGGCCTGCCACCACGGTATGCATTACTGGCTGAAACGTCGCCGGTGCGGAACAAAGACCAAATGGCCTCACCTTCAACTCAAACAGCCCATCCGGAGTATGCTATACGTTTTAATGACTAGGCACGGTAACTAACTACTGTGTACGCTGATAAATGCCTTATAGAAAGCGATTGATGTTCCTAATGCATAATGGTGAAGTGCTTCTCAAAAATATTTGACGTCAGCGACGTAGTGATTAGCCTATGTATCGTCTTTCTACATTGTTTTTTTTCTCTTACAGACTCCCACACGAAGCCGGCTATAATGTTATTCAGCATGGCTGTTGATTTTTTCTCATCGTAATCACATTGGGGCGATTTAGCTAGTTTTAAAATTTGCCAAATGTCGAAGTGCACCGTTCAGTACGTTGAAATATGTAGCACGCATCTCAAGAATAATGGCCGTGAATCAGCGACTCTCACTATAAGCCATCTATATTCAATCTCTTTCCAGAATCGATATTCGAGAAATCAATTCTTCACAACTGATTCAGGCGCCAAACGCTCATATCTTCCCGGTCAGCTCTCTGGGATAACGTTTCCTCTTGTGAGCAGACTTTTTAAAAGAAGTGTAATTTCTTCTGCTCCGCCCAAATCCACCTACCATTGAAATACCGAAATGCAGAAAGCGCTGCATTAGCTGTTGAAAACGCCTGCCTAGTTCTACATTTATTATCAACATCTTTCCCGAAAACTTCAAAATTTTGTGCTTTTCTATTTTTTATTTAGCCTTCTTCGCATATCGCAGAACAATGCAGCAGCATGCACATGAAGATCCGTACCACTTTTTTATTATTTGTTTATGCGTACCTCTATAGATCCGCGGCTATTCGTTTGATTTATCTTCTGTTCCTCAGGATTTCTTTGCTTTCACCAGAAACGTGGAAGTGAAATCAACCCTTACGAACAATTTTTCTTCTGCGCCAAGCAAGCCTAATCTGCCACTTTTGTCATGTTATTTTTATAGAGCCCCACGTCTCCACCAACTCTGCTCATTTGTGCGCTGTAAAGACCAAGAATAAGAAAAAGGACCCAATAACTATTACAGTCGTAGCGACTTTCATGTAGCGTTGGAGAAATAATACGATAACCTGTCAGTATAACGATCAATTTATTTCCTCTTATTCTCTGTGTGATATCAGCGCACGTTAATGAACTCTAGGTCGTCAAAATTTCCGGAGCCCTTCACTACGGCTTCCCTCGTAGCCTGAGTAGTTTTCAGACCTTAAACTCCCATAAAGCATGAACCATTCTCTCATATTCAATGATTTATCGTAGGTACGCTTACATTCACACTGCGTACACTTTAAACAATCCTGAGCTGGAATGAAGTTGAGAATTGTTTTAATCCTAAACTTGCGAGCAATTACGCAATGCTTGAGGGAAAATGAATGGACAACCACAGACAGACAGAAGAGCCCAAAACTCAACTTAAATAACATCTCTCAGGTCTACATAAAAATTCGCAAAATACATGTAAAATATCAACAAAGCTCACACCACGTACATCGTAGTTTTATGCACATAGCAAAGAAAATCTCGGGATTTTGTCCGCTTTGCCACTGGAATCCTCAAGACAGTGTAACCAGGACCCCGCCAAACTGGCTTTTTATTGTCGTGCTTGCATGTTGATTGCCCCTTCTTCTGCCCGCTACCGCCTTCACTCCGGCATCTACACGACGAGCAGATGTTGCACCAAGGCACTCGAAAAAAAGTAGTGTTAATAAAAAGCAACCATACTTTTGACACTGCTAGGGGCGCCAGGAAAGGGTTAGCACCAGTTGCAGCACACAAAAAGCTGCCGGTTTTTCCGCGTGCTTTCCTCTCCTCGGGGCACAAGTCTTTCTCCAGTTTTTGCTGTCCGTTGGCTTATACAGTCTACCAATGCAAATGGTGCCTGCAGGTACGCTCACACAAACACTGCGTACAATTTAAAGAATCCGGAGATGGAGTAAAATTTAATATTGTTTTAATCCTAAACTTGCAAACAATTACGCAATGTTTGAGGCTAAAATTGGTCTCCAGTCTCAACCGCTCCTGCGAGCTTTTCTGCCTAAATGTGTATTATATACGGTCTCTATGTCTGTATGGAAATGTTACCTTTTCGCTACCAAGAGTAATTAAGGGAAAGAGGAGTTCGTGAGGTGCGAAAAAATTAATTGCCACTTAAGCTCCTCCTTAACGGTGTGCCGTGATAGCGCTAATGTTTATTTGCTTCTTTATTTGTTAGTACCTCCCAATTACACACACTAATATGCATACAGAAGTAGGCATAATGAACCCCATGATACACAACACGGCACACACTAGGCATTCCATTCTTTTAGCCTAGTCTAACGAACGTGCTTCAGTGACGCAGGTGCAGCGTGACAGATTCTCAACGCAGCCTTTTCTTGTGTTCTTTTCTCCTGTGTTGTGTCTTTTGGTTCGTTTTCACATGACCAACAGTCATGAATTCGATTCCTAAATAATTACCGAAATTTTCTGTCAACCGTAATTAATTTACTTTAGATCTTTGCATTCATACTATTTCAGCCATACTACGACAGGACAGTCACCATGTAGCTTGAATTTTAATCATTTTCATTTCCCGGCTAAACGTGTAACGTCACAACATCCCTTTCGACCAATCCCGAATTAGTGTGACAACGTACACGGCGTTTCCTCTGAACGTCCGCTCTAACGCTCTTGCGTTAATATTTGAATTGCCTTATGGTGTCCACATGTTTTCATCTTGCTTAGCTCTAATACATTTTTATGATGGTTTTCACGTGATTGCAAACGGCATGCACGGTTTCACTCTGAGTGCGTATGTACTCTGACCGGGTCATCGTTTTAAAGTTTTGAGGTTATTCCCCCTCGAGAGAGATGAGAAAAGAAACAATAAACAAGAATTAAAGAAAGGCATAGCCTTGTATTCATGCAGCCTGTTTCGTTACTATCATAATTTTAACTGTCGCATGAACCAAAGTGCACTTTGCTCGGTACATATATTCTGTATGCTCTATGCAATTCTAACGAAACTGTACGGGCACGATTAGGTATTCTCACACGAATAACAGGTAAACCCGGAGTTTTCGGAGTCATTAAATGTATACGCCTCGCTAGAGTGTGCACTCGCTACATGCACAACCAAACTTCTCCACAGATCGAGGCACTTTCCGAAGTGGTGGCTGCTGTAGGAGACCGTGTGGAGGTGTACCTTGACGGTGGAGTGCGCTCTGGTGCCGACGCTGCCAAGGCACTCAGCCTTGGAGCCCGCGCGGTCTTCGTGGGCAGGCCGGCGCTCTGGGGACTCGCCTACAACGTACGCCTTGCTCATTCGTTCGTGCGATAACAGCTTCTAGACTTCTGTTCCTTCTCCTAGGGGAGACGGCAACTTTAATCAAAGCCAGGGTGCCCTGATAGCCACTGGGAAATGGCGTCGTAACCTTCTTCCAGTGTTCACTGTTGTATTTGTCTGATCTCAGCCACCAGTTGCTGAAGATTGCCATGGCGTAAAACTGATATAGATATAAAATGGCACAGTTAAAATAGCACGCGCAACCGATCTTTGAGGTCCTTGCTGACTAATGTTTTGAACAGCCGTATGAAATGCTCCAAGTCCGGACCCCGTTGAGGTGGTCACGTGCAACATTTGTTCCGGAGTAGTGCCACGTTTGCCCGAACTGACCACGGCGCATGCTGAACTAATCGGTGATGCCGAGAAATTCGCGCATAGATGCTCACAATCAGCATACCCTACATGTAATTGGAATAGTGTACACTTCTTTAGTGCAAGCCTCGATAGGCTTTCTTGGTAATCCCCAATATAGTAAGGTTCACGCAAGGGTGCATCGACAACACAGCGCAGAGAAAGGTCGTGCTGCCTCAGAGAACTGCAATAGGACCGATGACTGGTGGGGCGCTATAATCTTTTAAAATGCGGCGACCGACCTCTGTTCAACGATTTCGTAACCGACAGTGCCGATCTGTCGACCCACGACAGTGGGCACGGTGTAGATGAAGATTTGTTTTTTTTTTTGGAGGGGCGAAGCGAAATGGCGCAGTATCTCTCTCATATATCGTTGGACACCTGAACCGCGCCGTAAGGGAAGGGATAAAGGAGGAAGTGAAAGAAGATGGCACGGTGTCTTGATTCCACTGTCAGAAGCAAACGCTGCATGACATCTACGAGTCCTTGGTCGCGAAATATCCTCGGTTGCATGGGCTAACACAGGGTGCTTTGGGCGCCCATTGCACAACAATCTACCCTTTCCTGCAACCGAAGATTCCGTGTGGTCTGCTCCGCTGGGGCGCAACGCTTTTGTGTCGCCTTACACTGAGTCTCTGCCTGAAAATGCTTACTCCCGCCTCATCAGAACACCAAATTATCAGTCGTGTCAGCACCGCGGGTGCGAAGAGGCGATTCCGTAGCTACTTTGTTACTGCCAGCGAGCAAAGGTCCAGAGAAACGTGCGCTGTGCTCCCTGAACTTTTCACGGCAAGTGAGCGATGCACTGGCAGGATGCTTTTTCAGCGTCGATGCTTCATGTTCAGCATTTGCTCGGGCAAATGGCAAGTGACGAGAGCGTCGGTATATAAAACTGGTTTTGAGGAAAGCAAAGGACGCAGTAGCTGTCTCACATAGTATATCGGCGGGGACCCAAACTGTGCATTAAGGGAAGGGATAAAGGACAGAGTGAAAGAAAAAAGGAAGGAAGAGGTGCCGTAGTGGAGGACTGCGAAATAATTTCGACCACTTGGAATCTTCAAAGTGCACTGACATCGCAAAGTACACGAGCGCCTTTTGCGTTTTGCCTCCCTCGAAACACGGCCACCGCGGCCGGGTGCCAAACCGGGCACTCCGGCTCAGTAGACAAGCGCCTTAACGACTGAACCACCGTGGAGGGTGCGCAGAGTTTCGCTTCTGAAAGCACCAGGACTTGTCGGCCTCACTCGCTGCTAAGTAGTGATAGGAATACGTTTGTGTCCTATCCCTCTGCTCTTCGCAAGCTATAACTTTGCCCATTTTATGGCCTGAAATGGCCGCGCCTACATCGATCCAATGTATCTGCGAGTTTCCGCCTGTTCGCTACCCCGCTAAAATATTAAGTGGCCAGCTCGTAGAGGTTTAGTCTGAATTAGAATTTTCTTGTTTTGGATAGCGGTCGCGAAAAAATAGCAGACGAAAATAGGTGCCATAATCGATCTTTCTGAAACGACGTTTTGCGGAAGAAAACCACAAAAAGAATCAAAACGCAGCACGTTACCAAGCAAACACGCAAAATTAAATATGAGCCCAACGCATAAGATGTTTTACCGAATGCATATACACATGAATGTAAGGTGCCCATATTTTTTAGGGGAATCCCCCAAAGTTGAGCAGAGTTGAAATAATGGAGTCTTAATTACTAATAAACATGCACCCAAGCGCTGCCGTGCTGCAGCAAAGGAAATGTACAAAGCTCTCACAGAAATTCCGTAGTTGAATAATATTCGTCCCAAACAACGAATCGAACTGAACAGCACTTTCTAACCGGGTCAGTCAATTGACCAACCAAGCAAACCAGGACAGAATTGATCAACACCTCAAACTCGGAACTTTGTTCGTTCATCGCTTTATAGAGATTCAACTACAAAATTTGAAGTGGGAACATTGTTCTTCAATCCTATTTAAAGATGTACAGCGACGGCCCCACACTACAAGTGGCCCCGGATTCGAACCCAGGGCAAGGCAAATTGTTTTTCTTTTAACAGTTAGCGCGGCTTATTAGTTTGCACTTCTCAGCTTTGTAGGCTGGAGGCTATGTACCGGTTTACCCCGTAATTGATCACAAACATCAGCATCCTTTACATGAAGGTTCAAATTCGGGAGAAATATGATACGTTTCCTTACTTCTTCGGCAAACTTGCCCGTCACAAAAGTCAAGCGTCATAAGTAAATGTTAGAACTGCTCCACTGGACATCGTGTTCACACAGTGTGGTTCCTTAGCTTTCATTCGCCAACACATCGAGCAGCACCACAACTATTGTTCACCTGGACCGAAGCACATATCTCGTGATATTTCCCGAGCACGTAAAATATCAAATTTAATTACGCATTTAACGCTTCCTTGTGCTTATTTCCAGGGCAAAGAAGGCATTGACAAGGTCTTGGAGATCCTGAGGAGTGAGCTCAATCGCACCATGCAATTGCTCGGTGCGTGGACTCTGATTCTACTGCTTCTGGCCATGCTCAGATCTTTTCGTCAGTACTCATTTTTGCCTTGACGCCACATTGTTATCTTCCTGAAGAATCATGCCCCTGAAATATTTTTTTCTTCTGCTGACGAAGAGACATTCTCAAGCACACATTGCTTTAGTACGTAATATTCAAACGCGTGAGCGAAAGCATGAACTGAGTGAATGTATTGGTACTCACTGCCGAATATACAGTCCGAGTGTGATCCATCCCTACAGCTTTGATTTTGTTGAAATTTATCGTATATACCAGCGAAAACTAATGAGGATCTTGTGAAATTATGCTGTAACACAAATATTTTGACCTCTTAATGAAAACTTAATTTATTAATTAGGGTGCGTTAATGAACGGTTGCTCTAGAGTCAGCTTGAACTTGCTTAACTGCTAGCCCTTGTCTTCAAATATATTGCTACGGCATCAGAATCTATTTATATTATACGCATTGCGTAAAAAAAAGGTAGTCAGCCGGATCCCAATTTCCTTGTAGAGTTTTTACGTCCAGTTTCCCTAAAAAATCTGTATTGCAATGCACAACAATTTCAAAATAATTTCTTGCTGAACAATTCTTTACTTTCGCTCTTAAATTAGACGCAGCCCCTCGGCCAGGAGCATGTTCTCTTGCGGTAGCTGACACTACATACGTAGCAGGTACTGAAATGAAAATGTTAGCTTTTTTTTCCGATGACAGAAACTGTAATTATAGCAAGGCGCACAAAAAGAATATCTCGCGCTTAAATGACACAAAAAACACAGAATATGCAGAGATCGGCGGATAGACGAAGCGCATGTTGTGCTTTTTTTGTATAAGTTATGTCCGATATCTCCACTATAGGAAGCACCAAATAGCCCCTCTCTTGCCTTATTAGCGCAATGCGGGCACACTAAGCGTAACGAATTCTTTCGTTCTGCATTCAGTTCAGCTGGCATCGTACGTTTGAATATTTTATACACGTATGCACTCTAATGGCAAAAGCAGTTTACCGCATCTCTATTAATAACTCCTGCCTGTTCATTTCATAATGACTTTCAAGCCAGGATGCAGCGATGATTATTTATTAGCTTAAGATTATGTACTGGCGATGATTATGTATTAGCGTGTGGCTACAGTTGTCCTTTGAGACCCATTGAATTTCATTTTTCCCTGGTGAAGTCACACAGCTATCCATGCTTGATTGAATAAATGGCGCACTAAAGACAAACCGCGTTGTGGTTGTGTCTATAGATTACCGCAATCTAAGTGTAAAGACGTTGTTTTTAGAGAAAGCAATGGTTTCTTAAAGGGGCCATGACATGGTCGTTCTTCATATTGCAGCTTTTTCTTCAGTAACTAATACAAGAGCTTATGATTCAGTTTCCGAAATTTTCCTGCCCTGGACGAGCTCTAGATTCCAAAAAATGCGATCGAAATTGGGAACGGCAAACACCTCCCACCGGCAGCGACCGCCATATTGAATGCTGTCGTGACGTCAGTAGGGCCTACATGGAGCAACGTTGTCTGCTCTCGTTGCTGCAATGTGAGCAGCGAGGTCTCTTGTCCCCTGTACTTCCGCGGGCGATCTAAGTACCAATCGTCCCCCATATATGAGTGACTGGTGCCGCAAAAGCGTTAATAACAGTAACACAGTTATTCTTCGGTTTAGGTAGGGTCCGGCCACACCAGGCCGATGCGACGGCGATCGGCGGTCGGTTGGCTGGTCGGAATGCAAATGCCGTCGCTGACGCACCAGTCTGTCACGCTAGACCGGCGGCAATGCAAGCACGACCAACGACCACGTATCGCTGTAGTGTATAAAGAGTGAACTTAGTGGGAACTGGCTGAGTGTCGTGGGGGACTAGGGGGATGGTGGACCGCCGGCCCCTTTCGTGACGAGGCCTAGCGAGTACGCAGGATTCGTGTGTGCGATTTCGGCGATTGCGGAGAGTGAATTCACGAGTTTTAGCGCCTGAAAATAGCTGTAGAGCGTAGTTTTGGCTACAGTGCCCTCAAAGCGACGACTGCCTACATCGCAGGGCGCGAGTACAATAAGGGAGAAGTGTCAATATGTGACCCGGTCTTCACAGCATGTGCTGAAGGCAGCCGGCAGCAGCCGTCGGCGTCGACTATGGACAACAAATCTGGTTGTTTTCATTAAAATTCAAGCAACGTCCGAACGTATTTTAAGCTAAAGCGATCTAAAATCAAATATTGTTGGCATAAGAGGGAGCAGATTATATTAATCGGGAAGCGCAGGTCCTACGCGAAGCGTTTCCCAAGCAGGAGATATAGCATCAGCGGCGCTTAATTATTGCAGTGTTATCATAGTGTGGAAATGAGTAAAACTACAATCTTTGAGGAATAACACGGAATATTTCAGATAAGGAGAGCCCACCTTGCGTTTCATGAAACGCAAACGAGCAATACTGTTTGCGCACAGCTATGTAAACAACCCCAGCGCGGGGCTGCAGTTGTCGTAACCGTCGCATTCCTGGGCCACACTGCGCACGCAAAGTAAACGCTAAATGATGTACTATTATTTT
This sequence comes from Amblyomma americanum, assembly GCA_030143305.2. Lineage (NCBI taxonomy): Eukaryota > Metazoa > Arthropoda > Arachnida > Ixodida > Ixodidae > Amblyomma > Amblyomma americanum. Next base: position 37,302 of record JARKHS020004239.1, read on the forward strand.
CAAACACGTATTTAGACGGCGGCGACTATTCATCGGTGCGGGCAGTGAAAGCATTCGAGTCGCGTAGGGTTTTGCGAGCGGCTTGGTTCCTGCAAAAGGGTTCTATATACGAGCCGAAGGGAATGTATGTTCGACTTACAAATGCACACATGCAGCGGGGAAGTCTTCTCATTCGGCGCTTTTCCCTCCCCCTTTCGTGCTTCAAGGTTACTCTAGTGCCACCTTGTGATAAGTTGAGTTTAATTATCGAGCCGATGAATAGCGGACAAGAACTTGGTAGATAGCTAGAAAACGCCGCGGCTTTCACGGCGCACATCGACGAAGGCATGCACTGCACGGGCCGCTTTTCACATATGGGAGCACTTGACTGCTCAAAAGAGAACACACTCATAACATAAAAAGAACATGTTTCTGAGCGCGAATAATAAAGCAGGGGTCCATCGATTTCTGTTTCCTCAACAATCGGAAAACGGGCGCCACGAGCAAGTCCGCTTTCCCAAGGATCACTCAACTCGCGTAATAAGCTGATGGCTTCCGAAAATAAACACACGGAAAATGCATTTTATTTAAATAAGCTAAAAAAAGAAAACTTTTCGAGCGACCACCGTCTACGGTGCGCATGCAATCACCTGAACAGCGCGCAGCAGACGACGCGGGGCGGGTATGCCGCTGTGACGTCAGCGATCAGAGGTTGCCAGACCAGCAAGCAGTTCGCAGAAGAAACGAAAAAAAAAACTCGTTTTAGAAATATTCGCCGCACTGAATCAGCTGAAACTTGGGGGAATTTTAATTTAACATGTTGAGAATTAAATGCGATAAGCAGGGTATGCGTGAAAATAGGCTGTCATGGCCCCTTTAAGAAAACACATTTCTGGAAGCGAAATACAGTGATGACAACCACCGGCCATTTTCGCGAAGAAACGCGTAAACGAGAATACATTCTTTCCGGCACAAATCTCAGAGGGTTGGGTGCGCAGTCATGCACTGAACACAGATTGATTACAGCATCCTGATCGTTCCATTACCAGGAACTGGGGACAGCAGCCAATCAGTTCCTGTAAGCCTAGCAGTCTATCACGTTCCGTTCTGTATGAACTCGGCCGTGCTAGTTCTTTCTTAAGTCACAAATGAAGTCAACGAGCAATTTTTTTAATTTTCTAAGGCGTGATCCACGATGTCTCAACCACGGGAACTAGAACTGCTTGTCCCAAATCGCTGGTGATGTGGGCCTCCAGATTTCTAAGCGAGTGGCGTGGAAATCTATCTCTCAATTCTGTATTCAATTCTGAAAGCAATAAATGCGTCATTGGCTGCCGCGCAAACCTCAGCATATACATAAGCAGGTAAAGTCTAGTTTTGTTCGGATCAAAAAAACGGCCGGAATTGTCCTCCGCGTACCAAAAAGAACGCTTATCCTCTCTCTCCTGCTCTATCTACGTCTAGCACAGTAACCTAAGAAGTTTAGGCAGCGGGAGGTTTGTAGCACTGACGGTTATAAACTATATCTTTTTTTTTAGCAGGTGCCGCGCTGAGATGTACTACGGTTATCTCCCTAAGCACTACTGCAGAGGAAAGACAGATAAGGTTTTTCCTGTGTAGTACACTCTGGCTCTCATTTCCAGATCTGACTGCTTAAAAGCTCGATAAACTTTTGAGATCTTTCTTCAGTTTCCATGTACTGTTGTGTCCAAAAGTGGTATATGGCATTCGCGATTTCATGATTCGCTGCCCGTGTGCCGCTGTTTGGCGGCTATGCCAAGCCGGAGAGCCTTGTCCCGAAACCAACGTAATGTCATTCCTCTGGATGAAAATAACCTCCTAATCTGTGTGGATATCAGGAACCGCTGAAAAGTGCCGCGAAAGTCAAGTTTAACCAAAAGCACACGTCTTATGCACCACTTCTGCACCCGACAGTACCTGCGATAACATTCGTTATTGCGGATTGTTCGTTATTTCAGTTTTAATTTTCCTCCCTCCTAGGTTGCCCCAATTCCAGCGACTTGTGCACAGACTTCATCGCACGAGAGGGACACTATTCGGAGCCGCTACCCAGCACGTGCAAGAGGAGGCATTCCTGAGTAGACGGACTGCAGTATCAAGTTGCAGTGTGATGCCAAAAAAGGGAGCAGCAACTGTAAAACAGTGGTCATCACGGGTCAAGCACCCCCAAATGCGATTTCTTTTAACTCCCTGAAACGGTGGCTTGTAAGCTATCTTGTTCTTCATTTACTGATTTCATCGACAATAATATGGTGGTCTTTGGAGTTATGTAAATAATCCGGATGGTGGACATCTCTTTTATTTACACTTCAGGTAGCAAACACACTGCCCATCAGTCTACTCACCATCGCAGTTCTTTTCTTTCGGAGCACCATTCTTAAGTGGGAAAAAAGGAAACAAAGATGTCTCTTGCACTCTACTTAGCTTACTCTCCGTTAATAAGTATTCGCACACGGTCAATTTCATTCACGGTGCAGAGTAGTCGTTAGCATCAGTGCTCTCCCCCGGATGGTGCAACCGCAGCCGCTGACATTCTCGGATAGCACGATCAAGTGTCGAGTTGAAATACATCGATCACAGTGGGACCCCCGCCTCCACTATATTAGTTCAGTCCAGCAATAACAGTCAACGTGCCCCCCCCCCCCCCCGTCCACTTTTCTCACCTTTCTCCTCCCACCCTCTCTGCCTGTTCTCTCTTCCACTTCGCTCCCCTGCCAGCTGTTCTCTGCAAGTGGAGAGGGGGACTTCTCTCTCTATACCTTGTGTCCCGCCAACCGAGGCTTCAGTCGCCAACGCATAGACACTTTTTACGTCAATGAGTGTCCTAATGCTTATGAATCAAAAATTACTTATCGCTCCACGAGCTTTCACTCTTCTATCAGCTTTTGTACCCTATGTATTGTAAAACATGTTCATTGAGGAGGAAGCATCGTCACCATTAAGTTTCAAACAATTTAAGCCCCCTCAAAACCACTGACATAGAAAGTGGGAATTCTTTCTGAGCGTAGGAATTCGCGGCCTGTCTCAAAATTATATTCTTTTTAGCCACACTGTCCACTGCCATGGTGTCTATTTCTCCAGAAAAGAAGTCAAATCAGCGCTTGATTTTTTCATAGGCTCACTGTCAACCGAAGCGAAATATCACCGTGCTACTCTCACCGTCACGATACGTTAACGTATTTCATTCAAGCTTTCATCGCGGGTCCGATGGTATGTATCCTTAACAGCTGCGGCGGGCCCCACATGAGGATTGCGTAGCATTTTCAACTTTATGGTCGGCCTAGGAACACTGGGGAGAAACGAAGCACGGTATTTGCAAGAAAGCAGTTTAATAAATAGTTTGAACTTCGATTGGTTGCCCGGGCGCACACTTCATAGCCCTCGCTCTTCTGTCCCCTTCCTTTATGTCAGGCTCGGCTGCACGGACCCCACAAGACTACATGCACAAACGTTCCTTTGCGTTGAACCTTCGGTTCATTTGTTTTCCGAAAGACAGCGAGTGGTGCATGGTGCGACTTATGTGGACGGGGTACCTATGTGATCGCACCCCCGTGGAGGGTCACCAGGAGTAGCGTGCTGTCGTGCTCCTCACCTTCTTCCTGTGTCTACCCTTCACCTGGCTGAGCTGCACGCACACTTTTTCATTCCAACTACAACGAACAGGCGTTAGCAAAGAGCCTTCGCCTCTAAAGCTAGTAACGTACAGCAAAGAGTCGATCTCGTTTTAATCTTTGCAGGTAAGAAGCTCAATGAGTATACAGCAGTTTCTGAGAAAATAGCAGGTGTACATGCACAAAGTACTCTACATTCCGAAGAGGAATGAGTTAAGCTTTAAAAATAAACTCGTTGCCTATTTCAAAGCTATGAGCACAAGTCATTTCACCCACTGTTGACTCAGAAGACAGTTTGAAATACATACTGAATCAATTACTTCAGATATGTAAATGTAAGTAAAATTTTTATTCACCGCATGCGCCCAACATTATACGCAGCAACATGTTCCTGGTGTGGTGGTATTCCTACATTTACAAACGTTACATGGTCATGCACAGCTAAATCCAAGAAATTAGAGCCGCCCAACACGGCGCCGGAGCAGTGGGGGATGACGCCGGCAAACGGGAACCTAGAAGACCAGGAACGCGCTAGTCGCCGTCACCAAAGTGTCGTCAGAGGCTACTGGAGCCCTGTACTGAGGACCACACCGACAATCCGCTCCGGTCTCCTTTTATATAATAAATTTCGTTCTTTCTTTCTGTGCGGATAATTCCAGCGTACTTAATAGAATTTATTTTTGTCTGCTACCGATCACATCGCAGAAAACATTTGACTCTCTGAAGGGCGTGGCGTAAAAATGGTCACCCAGAAGACAGGCAGCGCTCAGAAAACGAACAAGTACACACATGGAGCACACTGATTTAAAATTGTACCTACTATCGTAACTTCAGCAGCATACCGGCAGTGGTTTACATAAACAGTGATCTTTGCTGGCCGACTGGCACCGCATTTTATACCCTTTCCATGGGAGTGCACAATGAAGTCGACCTATTCATCAACACAAAAAAAAATCTGCAAAAGACAAGAAGCTTGCCTTCAATGATAGTGAGCTGCAATAAACTAGTGGTACAATGCGCACTTTCCTGCGCTCTCAAGCACCCATAAAATATGTGGGCGCAGCGGTTCCGGTCTCTCAGGAGATTCCCTCCACTCAGCGTGCCAAGAAAGGCCAGAAACCAGCAGCTATGGGACAAAGAATAGTGGTCGCTTGGTGCCCCGCTTTCGCAGGTCTCAAGCCTGAGAATGGGTCGGAGCAAAAGGTTGACAAACAAAACAAGCTCTTTGGAAAAGAGACGATACAGTGGAGTTTTATAACTCGCATCAGCACTTACAAAGTGATCAACGAAACAATGCAGTACCTCCGAAACTAACACTAGAGAGAGCTTACAGTACAAAGATAGATTAACACCAACAGCGCTCTAACACACGATAGAGTCACCCAAACAAAACACGATTTTTTTACCGGGTACTGCGCCAGTTCTACGACCGGAGGGTCGCGATGGCGTGTGCTGACTCGCAGATTCGTGGCTCTGCAACAGATGTTGACCCACGAATCAAGCCGGTGCGGTTCTTCGAAGCTGGGATTACGGAAAGGGCTTATCAACTGCGGTAAACGTCCTTCATTCATAAGGCGCGCCGTGTCAGTTCGTTACTTTGCGCCAAGGCAGGCGCGCTCACACGCATATCATCCACTGTACAATCTCTCTATCACCCCTCCGTCGAGGCTCGCGTCGCCATTGGTGAGGCGAGGAGAGAGGTATTAAGAAAGTTCGAACCGCTTCTCTCTGACCCGGTGCCTCCGGGCGTGAGCGCAGTGAATAGGGCATTACTCCACAAGCTCAGGGTTATGCCCGCTCAGTGGGTAACCAGGGTTGTTTCCCCAAGATTCTCGACCGCTCTGAGGCTCCCACGGGCCAAATTCCTGCCGCGCCGCGCCAACTCTCCAAATGTACGCCGATTTTTGTGACAAATGGCCCTATGCCCAATTCAGATAAATCCACCAACCCTCCGTGGCATGCACAGCCTCTGTCAGAAGTAATCAGCCCAAGGTATTTCCTTGCAAGTCGTGCAGTGGAGCTGCTTGCGCAATCGTGGTTGTCCTACCATTTGGAGAGGCCAGGTGGATACTTATCTTGCTTTCAATGAGATCACGATCGCTTGCAATGGATAAGGAACTGCACAGCGTAGCCCAAAAGTAAACCTCTTGGGCTGCTTACATTTTAAAAAGGCTGTACCTGCGCCTCTCTCTCTCTCTCCTTCGCTCTTACTCCTTACATCCTATTCCTCATGGCACAGTTGAAGAGGTCGCGTTCCGATAAAGGCGAAACTAAATTATCCGTTGCGGTGACTCAGTAGTTAGAGCTCTCGGGATCCAGATTACCCGGGTTCGACCCTGACCGCGGCGGCCCCGTTTCGATGGAGGCGAAACGCAAAAGGCGCCCGTGTGCTATGCGATTTCAGTGCCGGTTAAAGATCCCCAGGTAGTCTAAATTAATCCGGAGCTCTCCACCACGGCACCTCTTCCTTCCTTTCGTTTTTCACTCCCACCTTCCTCTCTTCCCTTACGCCGCTGTTCCTGTGCCCACCGGCATATGTGAGACAATTACTCGGCCATTTTGCTTTTATCAAACACCAATTTTCAAATGTCGCCCGTGGGCTGTGCGATGTCAGTGCACGTCAAAGATACCTTCCGTTGCGACGCGGTTTAGGTGCCCGGCTAGATATTCGAGACAGTTGCTATGTCGTATCCTTTACTGAAAAAACAATTTTCATCGACTACTGATTTGGAGTTCCCGGGTTCGAACCCGACCGCGGCGACTGCGTTTTTATGGGGGAAAAACGCTAAGGCGCCCGTGTGCTGTGCGATGTCAGTGCACGTTAAAGGTCCCCAGGTGGTCGAAATTATTCCGGAGCCCTCCACTACAGCACCTCTTTCTTCCTTTCTTCTTTCACTCCCTCCTTATTCCTTCCCTTAAGGCGTGGTGGTGGTGGTAGTGGTTTTATTAAAAATAATAGTAAAAAGGAAGGAAAAGATTTTTGCTAGCCCCGGCATCTGCCATCGATACTGAAGCACCTGAGCTGAGGCAGCGGAAATAAAGGATAGCAGGCAGAATGGAGAAATGAAATCAAAGAGGTGAGGGGACAGGAAGAGAGGATAGGGGGAGAAGTAATATGTACAACCTATTTACACAATAAGAAATGTGTCCAGGTTGTGCGCGTGATTAGTTCATTTTAGAGGAATTAAATCACACACGCGCACAGCACTGTGATGGTTACAACTGGAGTGGGGCGTCCAGTTATTAATCGTTCAAGGTAGAACTCGCGGAGCGTTCGGTCACTGCGTGTAACTACCTGACGGAGAACAGACGGGACGTCAAGCCCGTGTGTTCGAGGAATGCACAGAGGCTCACCAAAGTTCGCTCACGAGTGCGCGCACTGCCCTGCGGCCACAATAGCGCCTTGATGGAGTCTGGTAGTATGCCTTGCGCCCAATAGGGCGCGAGCATATCGCGACGAGCATCGGCGAACGCGGCACAGCGAAGGAGCAGGTGTTCTAGTGTTTCCACTGCACCGCATCCGTCACACACATCACTCGTCGCGATTCCGTGACGCACCCGTCGTTCCCCGGGTCACACGCAGCCAATGCGCGTGCGGAGGATCATTGCACGCTGTGACCTTGTAAGTGCGCGACAGCCGGTGACACTATCGATGCGCTCACCTCCCGCGATGCGTGGGTCGGGGTGCTGCTTTCGGAGATGGTCGTGGATGGCCTCACGCACGTCCTCCAGCACAAGGGGCAGATCGCTGGCAGGTAGTTGGTGTGCAGCGGTCGCGAGGTCGTCAGCTTCTTCGTTGCCGGCGATGTCGCAGTGACCGGGCACCCACTGTGCACGCACGGCACAACCTCTCTGCGCGAGGCGCTCGATGCGCGAGCGAATTTCCCGCACTAGTGTGGTACCGCGGCCGTTAGATTGCAGGCGCCTGAGGGCGGCGCGGAAGTCGCACAGCAGAGCACTCCTGGGCGGCGGAGGGCCGAGGGTGAGCAGCAGGTCCAGCCCGAGCCGGATCCCCATCAACTCCGCCGTGGTGGAGGAGCCCAGGAAGGCTGCGTGTTGCTGGCTGTGCAGTTGCAGGGCGGGGATGGTGGCCGCCGCAGCAAGGCGCGGTTCAGGTCTCCAAAGATATATATGAGACAGATACTACGCCATTTCTTTCCCCCCCCCCCACTAAAAAAAACAAACCATCCATTATTTTTGCATTCTTATTCAGGTACTCATCTTGCCTTTCCTTTTCTGCTACATCCTCGTTCCAAATATATCAAATAATCTTCCTCCTCCTCCAACCAACCTTCTCTACTGTTAATAAATCCTGGTTGCCTGTAAAAAAATTGAAAATGGCTTTTAAGGAAAAGAAATGGCGCAGTAACTGTCTCGGTAACTGTTCGTGTGCCTCGGTGGACACTCGAACCACGCCGTAAGAGAAGGGATAGAGGAAGGAGTGAAAAAACAATGGGAAGACAGAAGTGCCGTAGTGGAGGGCTCCTGAATAATTTCGACCACCAGCGGATCGTTAACGTGCACTGACATCGCAAAATCATAATAATGATAATAATAATAATAATAATAATAATAATAATAATAATAATAATAATAATAATAATAATAATAATAATAATAATTGGTTTTGGGGGGAAAGGAAATACATCGCATAGCACAGGGGCGCTTTTTGGCTCCCTTTCTCTGTCCACTACTCTGGTGAACGCCAGTACAGCACCTCTTTTCCTATTTTTTGTTAACTCCTTTCTTCCTTTCCCTAACGACGACGGTCGCCTGTCAAACGAAACGTGAGAATGTTCCTGCGCCTTTCATTTCCTTAGAAGCTATTTTCCAGCTGCTATTCTCGTTTAGAAAATGTACAATATTCATACTCTTTTCAAAACCATCTAGCAAGAATATTTTTGGGAAAAAGTTATTCACATGGAAAAGAAAATTTTGAAAATTGTTTTCTTGGGGAAGGAAATGCGCAGTATCTGTCTCACACCTGAACTGCGCCGTAAGGGGAGGGATAAAGGAGGTACTCAGAGAAGAAAGGAAGAGGTGCCGTTGTGGAGGGCTCCAGAATAATTTCGGCCGCCTGGGGACCTTTAACGTGCTCTGACATCGGAATGCACACAGGCGCCTTTGTGGTTCGCCTCTATCGAAACGAGGCCGCCGCGGTCGAGTTCCAGCCCGGGTACTCCGGATCAGTATCCGAGTGCCCTAGCCACGGAGCCTTTTTTTTCAGGCGAGTCCAAAACTAGGTCGCATTAAAATTTCACGAGAAATATTTTTCTCACGATTTGACATTTCTTCTGGTCTTTGACACAGCACAGTTCTTTCGTATGGAATATTAAGAAAGCAGTAGTGCAGAAATTTTTTTATGTTCGCTCAAGATTTAATGTAATACGCACCATTATTGTAACAAGGTAACCATATGGGCTAGTCGGTGTATTTCAGAAATAACTTCACGAGCGAAAGCACGAGACACCAGGAGAAGAATACAGGACAAAGCTGGACTAACAAATGAAGTTTAATCGAGAAACGGCCAACTTAGGACATCAGAAGACGCATGCGTATCAGATACACAAACAACTAGCGCGAAACTCTAAACCTATTTTAATTAGAATCAAACGAACTGTGGTTCAGCAAAAATATGCAAAATTGTGAAAGTTTCGTTTTGTCCCGTATTCGACTGTGAATTTTACTCTAGAATATTCCAAGTAAAAACATACAAACAGCTATGCTGTAACCAGTGTTACTGGAGTTCCCGTGTCATATCGCAGCTTTTCCGATAACTGCGTTCCTCAAAATAATCGATGCTCATCGCGCATAACTTCACCGCAATTCACCTGTGCCTCAAGATCGGGTTCGCCCTTATGGAGTCTACATAAACCACGGGTGCACCTTTCCATTCCTGCAATTACGAACAAAGCTGGTGTATCATTGGGTGCTTTAACAGATCACGGTGGAACACCTGCATTCTAACCACAGTCACAGTATCCATGCCTATACAGAGGGCTCAGTTAACCACTTCCGCAGCGTCTGTGGAGATCCCGGCAAAGTCCATCTTGGTGAAGGTGAACACAAACTACCACACGTCCTCAATAGGCGCAGAACTAGCTGCTCTTCGGTCTGCAGTTCAGTTCAGTTCAGCCAATAACTTCCACATGAACGGGCAGTTTTCACTGATCCTACCGTAGCTCTTAAGCGCCTATTTTGTGTCTGCCCTCGGTTCGTGAATGTGTCCTCCTCTCTGCAACCCTCCGCCGATTAGATCCTGGTTCGCGCACAGCAGCCAAGATTGTGGTTCTTTAGGCAAGACCTTCATTGCAGAGGACAGCTGTGAAGGCGCTTTTCAAGTTCCTGACGGACTCAGGACTGAGTTCAAGGTTATAAACTTTCAGTGTGTTTCCTGTGCACTTTGTTAGTAATGGCCTACGGACACGTGAAAAAATGATCTCCCTTTCCTCTCTCCCCTTTCTATCTCTCCCTCCATTCCCCTTCCCACGTGCAGGGTAGCATGCTGGGAGTCGCCTAGTTAACCTCCCTGCCTTTACATTCATCTTACTCTCTGTCTCTCTATTTCCTGTGCCAGCTGCAGCCCAATCCCTGCCAACTTCTTAACATAATCTACCCATCGAACTTTCTGCCGCAAATACTATGCTTGCCACTGTTGGAGTACAGTCTGTTACCCTAAACCACCACTGGTTATCTTGCCTTCGAAATTACAGACCCTGCCGAAGCCCAATTCTTCCTCTTCATCTCAAATAGGAAGTGAATAATCCGTGCTTTATTCCTGAACCACTCTGCCCCGTTCCTGCCCCTTAACGTTAAGCCTATCAATTTCCTTTCTATAGCTCGTTTCATACTCCTCAATTTAAGCTCAACCCTTCTTGTAGGTCTCCACGTTTCTTTCCCGTAGGTGAATACCGGTAAGCTACAAACGTTATATGATTTTCTTTTGACGGATGCAGGTAAACTGTCATTCATGATCTAAGAAAACCTGCCAAATGTGCTCCACCCCATTCTTATTCTTCCAGCTATTTTATTGCGAAAGCAATACTGCTCGAGGTTTCCGCTCTTGGCCGTCGTCCCGGAGAATCCACCATTGACCTTTAGCATGACCTATGTGTGACGTCATACCAGCTGTGGAAAAGCGGGGCCCCAACTCGGCTCGTCGCGATTGTCACAGCGAATCCTCCATGCTGCAGCTGCGCGCCGCTGCCGCGAGGGGCGCTCGCTGTACGTGACGTCATGCCAGCTGTGGAAGAGCGCCCCCCCCCCCCCCAACTCGGCTCGTCGCGATCGTCCCAGCAAATCCTCCACGGGCCGCTGCCGTGGGGGAGGCGCTCGCGTTACGTGACGTCATGCCAGCTGTGGAAAAGCGGCCCCCCAACTCGGCTCGTCGCAGTCGTCCCAGCGAATCCTCCACGGTATGTCGGATGATGTGTATAAGGTTAAGCTGCAACGATGTGCTGCAGCTAAGAAGCGGCGGCGTGCGGAAGAAACGGATGAAGAGCGGGAACAACGTTTTGCTAAATTGCGTGCATATTATGCAGCCAGGCGAATGCGTTCAACATCTCTTGATCTGGGCGCATCTACAAGTATCATTCATGCTCTCAATGCTGACGCTACTTTGGCGACACCCGATCTGGAACGACAGAACGAAGCGAGGAAGAGACAACGCGCTCAAGAGACGCCAGAAGAACGCTCCGCACGACTCGAGAAACGTTGTAACATAGATGCGGCTAGAAGTCGTGCCACGTCCAGGAATGACTCCAACTGCGGAAGAGACCGCTTTGAGTTTAGGAGAGCGTCAGAATGAGACGAAACGAAGCTTTCGCAATTCAACTTGGGTTAACCTGAGCTAAACCACATCCAGTTTCTTTCTCGTGGTCCAGATCTTTGGTTACTACATGGTTTAAGTTGGCGTATTTTCTTACCATCTCCAGCACTTCGCTACCAATTATAAACTGCTGTTGCCCACCGAGATTGTTGAACGTTACTTTGGTTTTCTGAATATTGATCTTCGAACCAACAGCTCTGCTATCCGTGTCTTAGTCACTTATCACGCTTTCCGATTCATCTCCTGAGGGAATTAGCAAGGCAACATCCTCAGCGAATCGTACACTACTTAGGTAATCTCCATTAACTCTTATCCGCAACTGATCCCAATCGAGGCCTCCGCATACCTGATAACAGGCGGTGAATAGCTCTGGAGAGATCTTGTTTCCTTGCTGGACTCTTCTTTATTGGCATTTTTCCTAACATTATGAAGGACTATGGCAGGCCGGCTGTGCAGCCGTTATAGATATCCTCCATTATTTTTGCATAAACTCTTCTACACCCCATTCACCGCAATGTCTACATAAATGCTGCGGTTTCAAGTCAGTCAAATTCTTTCTCGTAATCTATTAGGGCTACATATAGGAGTTGGTTGTATTTTGAGCATTTCTGTATCAACTCTCTTATAGTGAATATGATCAATTGTACTGTAAGCTTTACGAAAGCCTGACATAAATTGATCGAAGTCTAGGGTTTCCCTGACTCTTTTAGTAATAATCTTAGTGAATGCCTTATAGGCAGCGGACAGTACGCTATCGGTCTGCAATTTGTCAAATCCTGGACGTTTCCTTTCGTACAGATTACCAATTGACCCTTGATTTATACCCCAATGAAGGTTTACTCATTCGGTCGCCTTCGGCGTAACTGAAGCTGCTATTTCGAAGACAACACACAAGCCCTCAATCTTTTTCTGCAGGGCGGAACAGCATCATAAAATGCGGACGCTGCATTCCCGAAGCAGTTCACTAAACCTGATAGGCGTTCGCCGGCATTCGTAGCTTGCAGTTTAGAATTATACCCTCCTAGAGGCAGCTCTTTTCATGGCAAGAACGCTTCATCACTAAACTGAAGGGGTACTTTTACGGGCTCGAAAAGGCACGGTAATAAAAAAAAAACACGTGTACGCAGGTCGAAGCACATTCACAGCTATTAAAATAAATAGATAAGATTGTGTGATTTGTCAGTACTTGAATGTTCTAATTGCACCATTCGTTGTGCAAGGTGCCTTGTTGTGAATTTCCGGATAACGAATGTGTTGCATCTTGTTTATAAGGCGTATAACTGCCGTTACAGCTTCTGGGATAGGATAGGATAGGATAGGATAGGATAGGATAGGATAGGATAGGATAGGATAGGATAGGATAGGATAGGATAGGATAGGATAGGACAGGAGACGTTACACTTAATTGCTCTAACAAGGTCTTTCGGTCAGACAGAGGTCTTCATCTTCAAGCAGATGTCTCCCTCCTTCTTGCAGAGGTCGGGGCCCCTATTACAGGGCACTGCTGAGTTTGACCGCTCGCTGGGCATGGATGACCAATCCTCTTTGGAGGATTGGGTTGCCGCCGGAGAGCGACAACCCAATATACGGTATAGGGTGTGTGTTGGACCGCACCATGGGCAGACGTCCGTGTATTGGTTCGGGTTGCTAAGGATGTGTAAATTGGGGAAGGTTCCGGTTTGCAGCTTCCTCCAGTAAACTGCTTCTTGTTGATTTAATTTGTTTTGGGGAGGAGTACACTTTAGTCTCGTCCCTATGTAATAATCTAGAATGTCGGAGTACGTCGGGATTACCCTCAAGAAGTCCTCCGGGTCGTCGTTCAAGAGTGCTGAGTTAGTGTACTCGCGAGTGACTCTATCGACCCTTTGGGATTCTGAGAGTCAGCAGAACACGTCGGCTCCAGGTGGGAGGGAACAAGCCAATGTAGAGCGCAGCGATGGCGGCACGCTGTTTTTTTAGACGCTCACACCGCGCACCCTGCCCGATTTCCTTCATTTCATCACTGATAGTATAAACACACGTTGTGGGCGGCTAGCCTCTGGGTGCGGAGGCGTGAAGGCGTTAACGCGTAATACGCGGCAAACTAGTGTTTCTGACCAGCTCCGCCTTGGCGTTCAGCAGTTGTTTGGCAGCAGGGAACAAAATTTATCAACGGCGCGCAAAGTCGAAATAACAAATTCTATTCTGGGCAAAGACCATTGTTGCTTCATTAATACTGTCGAAAGAAATTGCATAGTAGTTGTGGCAGTCAAATGGACGGCTTTATACGTTTTTACACTGAAAGAATTGACTTTTTCGAAGCATCCTATCTCTTTTTTTTTTGCAAACGTCTCATACTGTGGTTCATGCACTTTTAAAACGTTTTAAATGTCTCAGAGAGTCGACAAAAACTACACTGATTATAATACAGGACTACAGCATTAAAATATGCAAAAAAAAACGGTGCGATTCGCGTTAAAACTGCCAAGTAGGACATAAAAAATGAGCTACTACTCATTTCTTTGTGCTAGATACGAAAGCACAAAGCTTTTTTGATTGCGTAGAAAAAAACTGAAGTAACAACAAGGGAGAAATAACTTTTTGAGATTACTTTCATGACACTTAGATATGGACTCCTCTCCAAAATTCAAAGGCCTCTCACATTACCTAAACCCAAGCAGAATTGGCCGATTGCCAAAGATCGGCCGCAGTCGAGGTTAACGTTGTTGTTTTTTGTTTATTCAGCGACGCTAAAGATCCGACTGGCCTTATAAAGGCGGAGGCGGGTGTTACAATGAAAGTGGAACTCGCAGAATATACTGTAACATACTGGTGACTGCAATCCGGAGGGGATAAAGAAAGCGATATGGCGTCTAAACAACACTCTTTATTTTGGCTGACTTGCGCCCGCAATGGACAAATTCACTTGGCGGCGTAGCAACAAGCGTGACCGGTGGTCATCGAACAGAATGCCCGCCGCTCTCGGCCGTGCTCGATTTAAAGCCGGTAGAGAACTTTTGAAGAGTTAAAAGTTACAACCTCGACCACGATGTGAACTACCTTCAAAACATCGCCGCTACCCAAAAAAGCTTCGACGCCACGCCCTATCCATGATTCATATACGCGACGAAGCCGTGAGCCGACGCCGAGGACGACGTGAATTGCATGAGCCAGGACATCGGACTCAGAATTGACTAACGACGGCCGGAAAGTTACCGCTCTAGTCGACACGGGCGCCGATTATTCGGTGATGAATGGAACATTCGCCGCGAAATTGAGGAAAGTCACGACCGCTTTTGACGGCCCACAAATTCGCACCGCCGGAGGCCACCTCATTACGCCATCGGGGCGGCGTACAGCGCGAGTGACCGTCAAGAAACATACGTATCCTACGACCTTCGTTGTACTACGGCAATGTTCCCGCGAAGTGATCTCGGGCATGGATTTCTTTAATGAGCACCAGGCGATCATTGACCTGCGTTCCAAGCTCATTACGCTTTCGAAGGACGAAGCCATCCTTCTATGACGACCCTGGAACAGCATGTTACCCTGAGTGTCCTGGATCAACAAGTGAGCGTCCCACCCCGATCAAGGGTCATGGTCACCGTATAGTTGCCACAGATGCCAACAACATGGAATCTCTCATCTACGGGAACACGGCGTCGTTTCTAGAGCGAAGAATCTGCATCGCAAGAGGCATCGCACATCTCCGCAATGGAAAAGCTGAAGTGCTGCTGAGGAACTTCAACGACGAATACCGGCACGTTAACAGTGGAACGACGATTGCTTTCCTCGGCGAACTGTCCGACGTTCGCGACGTGTTCGCTCTCTCCGACCGAGTCCCAGAAGATTCACCTAAAGGAGATCGCAAGCACATTTTCGACATAAGCCTGGTTCGTCCTACGGTGCGAAGCGCAGAGGGCTGCGTCAGGACTTGAAGGTGGTGTCTGGTAGATCGACGGTCACTAAGCAACCTCCACCAGATGTCACGCAGTGGTGAGTTCAGTCCGGACAGGATAAAGACAACGAAAATTGCGTCGAAACAAAACTCTTTTTCGGCTGAGTTGCGCCCACAATGGAGTGAATCACTCGGCGGCGGTGCAGACCAAACGTGCTCGGCGGTCGTCGAACAGGATGCCCGCCGCTCTAGGCCATGCTCAATTTAAAGCTTATAGTGAACTTTCGAGATAAAGCATCCAAAGTTACACAACATTATGGAACGACGTATAACCGGCTTCGCCTGGATGCGATTGATCGAGATAAATCTCGTGGCGTCTTGCATCGCAAAAAAAAGGAATAAAGCAGCGTGCCGGCAGCTTTGAAGAAGGAAGAAAAAAAACAAAGATTCGCGGCAATACACAATAACAGGCAAACATTCACATAGTTCGTATTTAAAGTAAACACGTCATTTCAAGGAAAAATTGTGAAGCTCCAAGACCGTTCACAGCCTCAGGAAACACTTCAGGCTACCGATAAATGGCTAGTTTAGTTATTTTATAGGGGTTTTGCGTCGCAAAGCGACTCGGGCTATGACAGACGCCGTAGTGAAGGGCTCCGGAAATTTCGACCATCTGGGGTTCCCTAGCGTGCACTGACATCGCACAGTACAAGGACCTCCAGAATTTCGCCTTCATCGAAATTCGACCGCCGCGGCCGGCATAGAAATGTATCGTGGTAAATTATAGACGCCATGGTTTCCGGGAGCTGATTCCAGTAACTAATGGCGAGAAGAAGTGGTGACTGAAAAAAAAAATGGTTTGTACGGAAAAAAAAGGGCTTTACTTTGTGCTGCTGATCGAGTCGTGGAAATACTCGATTGGCTGGGGTTATGTGTAGCGCAGAAAACGCTGAAGCACTATGATAAACCTTGTGAAAGAAGAACAAGAATTGGAATAGCCTGCGTTTCTCGAGAAGTGGTAAGTAGAGGGTACCTTTTCATTTCAGGTATGCTTTCTGTGCGGGAGTAGTTCTCTGAAATGAACCGGGCAGCCTTATTTTGAAGATTCAACTTTATTTATTACGTAAGCCTGATCTGGATTCCATATAAGCGAAGCGTATTCGAGTTTTGAGCGGACTAAAGTAGTGTATGCCATACGCTTGGTAGATGAGTTGGCCATATGCGAGTTACGCCTAATAAAGCGAAGCGTAGAATTGTAGAAGCGTAGCTTTTTGGGCCAGTTGGTGCATGGTACCAGGTAAACAAACCAGCGGAATAGGACACGTACACAAGACAGGGAATGCACAAGGACGACGCTGGAGACACAACTGAAAATTTTACTTGATCAAAGAATCCAGCAGAGCAGGCCGCACATGCGCGTGAGGTGACAACGCCAACAAAAGGAACTAAACAAAATGAAAGGAATGGTAAGTCATTGGACATACTGCTATCTAGCACTTGGAAACTATGTCCCATAATTGAATCGGTAATCTTTGGACGAAAATTTGATTGTCGTATCGCTGACGAAATGACTGCCTGATTTTTTTTATTTAAAAAACTTCCAAGATTTCACGTTCGATCTGCGCTTTTCCTCAGCCGATGATTTTTACACTGCTGAACAGAGAGTACAGTTTTGCCATTTGTTGCAATGTTTTGGGAGATTGGCCGTATTATCCGGTTGCAGTGTTATTCGATGCTGTCTTAACCGGTCATTAATGCATTGGCCAGTGTGGCCTCATACAGGCCTTACCACTTGACAGGGGGAACGAGTAAACAACGTTGGCAGTGCATTTGGCGTACATTGTTTAGTGCTTGACTTTCCAAACTTTTCCTGCGGTCTTCACAGAGATACGGGAACACGGTGCTGAAAACACAACGTTCACACCGTTATTTCATTGCCACCTTTTTCATACCACGCGAGAATTTGTGCATGTAGGGAATAACAGCGGGTCTCGAATCCTGGCGCGATGCTTCTTCGAGGTGAGGTGCGTGGTGTAACCTAAGCTTACGTGGCAGGGACTAAGCAACTGAGACTAGGACCTGTCCGGGATAACCGGTTGACCGGAGACAGTTGGTTCAAAGAAACCGTTCTGCATAACATGGGGGCAGCTTTTTCACGGGGAATTTCCTAGATAGAGATTGACTATACGCCTTTTCACTAGTTTCGTGAGTGCCGCGGTGTAGGGTAAAAGGCCTTTCTAAATTCGATGAGCGTATTTCCAGCAAACGTGGAGGGGACATCGCCATAAAAAGGTGAGAAGCAAGTCTGAAAACCGCATGTTGTCATGAAGTGGCACCTCATGAGTGAAGCTCAGATCAGTGGAAGTGTGACGAAAGATTGATAAAATGTCATTCGCTGCCAATTCGACGCAGTCAAGGGGAGTTAGTTTTGAAGTAATTAAAAATCATCAACATATATAAAAACCTTAACACCAAAACGACCGTATTAATACTGTTGAGTAACACGCTGTCAAAACTAAATAAAACTATTTCACAATGCAGGAGCTACGCTCGAGCCAATAGGAATACCTTTCTTCTGTATGTATCTACGATCATCACGTTCAACAGTAGATGACAGGTAACAGGGTAAAAGTTCCAGAAACGAGTCGACAGATACGCACGTGCTGTTCTGAGGAGGAATAGCACCTCTTCTTTCGATGAGGTCGCGCACAGTCTCAACCAACTTCTTGTGCGGTACTGAATAGAACAAGTCCTCGACGTCAGTGGCTATGGCAGAAGTGGCGCCCATTGGAGTACTACAGATGAACTCCACTACGTTCATTGAGGACTGGACTGAAAAAGGGTCATCGAGAGCCTTTCAAGAACTGGCCGACAACTTTTTGCCATGTGCCACACTCAGTGACAATGGCCATAAGGGGATAGCCGGTCTTGTGCGTTTTTGTGGCAGAGAACAATTTCTGGACACCAATCTTCGCTTTTTTGCTCACTGCATTCAGCATACCTTCGAGATTTAGGCTCTTCAAGAGCGGAAGAGCACATCTTTTTACCTCTGATGGCGTAGCGGTCACCGGCTTGAAAATTTAAGAGCGTTAGCTCTTACACGTCAGGTTTCGAGATACCGTGAGGTCTGCTACCACCTTGATCACAGCGGCATCGGTGGCAGCAACTAACTCATCACGTTTCGAGATTTCGTTAGGTCTCCTACCACCGTGAGATCAAAGCGCCATCTGTGACTGCAACTAGAAAACAGCGCATCTCGCATTGATGCTTCTAGTGCCATCTACAATAGGATTGTAGAAACAGCCACCTTCCGCGTGCCAATGATGAAGTCGCGGTCCAATATGGTGGAAAGATCTGGAACGATGTGAGTATGAAGTCAGAGGACGAAATGGCGGCATAGTTTCGGTTTCTCGAATCCAAAAAATTGCATCCATTACAATTGTTTGTGCCCTCTCATCCCTTCCCCCCCCCCTCACCAAAAAAAGGTCCTAAATCGGGTAGGAAAGCCTTCCCGTTCGGGGACCGCTATAGATGTATACATTAATTCCGCTATATATACTCCGACAACAACGGGCACCCATCCGGGGACAGTTGTACACAGAACTTGGTAGGCAAATAAAGCTTAAATTGATTGTGTTATAGAAATAAAACCACAATTACATAATAGGTTAACATTGTATACATGCAATTACTAACTGAAGCGCTACCATATCGCACTGCAGGCGAATTCTAGGCCCACCTTGACCCCCCAAACGAAGCAAATTCCGTTTGGGACGTATCTTGAGGTGGTGCAACTCTACAATGGGTAGACGTGCATCGCAATTTCTCTGATAGATGGCGCTAGTCGGTGATCGTTCCGCTAGACGGCGTGCGTGCACGCGCAGCCGAGCATGGTGGCAATCCACCCTGTTTCAATGGGTATTACTTTCCGTTTCTCGAGACGAGCGGCGCGTTCTGCTTCGCTTCCTTCATCTAGTAAGCCAAACAGCTAACGCTCGTTACTTCAACGACTTCCAGACGGTGGCGGCCTTTTTTTCATGACAGCCTCGTTAGCTTTAGTGGAAAACACCTCGGTGGGCATCACTACAAACCCGCTCTCCTTATAGGACAAGGTGAAACTGAGGTAGTCGCTTTTAAATTGCTCGGTTACGTTAAGAAGGTTAATTACGCAGAGAACACGAAGGGTCAGTTTCTTCGAAAGGCAGTGAACCCCTTCCGCCTAACGTACATCTCTATCTTCCGCGGAGGCTTTTTCTGCAACACGGTGGACTGAAGCCAGAAGTTCGTGTTTTCTCGCTCTTAGTTCTGAACCAAACTTTGGGCCTTTTCTCAGAAGGGTGTCAATGACAGGCGGAAGAGAATTGCCCGCCAGATACGTAACAGCTGTACCGATAACTTGAGTGTTCTTCTTTTTTCGCAGTTTTTGTCGAACAGTGGACCAGTAGAATTCAGTAAGCCGAGCTGCAAGGCGGTGGTGCTGGCGAAGGTTACTGGCAGCGAAGTGCCCAGCTCCCTGCTGAAGGCAAATAAGACGAAGCCAGTCATGCAAATGACCCACCTGTCTCCACTGTTCAGTCTTCGGAATTCGGCAGATTCGTTTCCAGTGGCCGATGACCACAAGAAAAAATTGTACAGTCAAGCACCAAACAATGTTCACCAAATTTACAAACAACGTTGTTTACTCGTTCCCTCTGTCATGTAGTAAGGCCGATATGGGGCCACACTAACCAATGCATTAATGACCGGTTAAGACCGCATCGCATAACGTGCGACCGGATAATACGGCCAATCTCCCAAAGCATTGCACCAAATGTCAAAACTGCACTCACCTGTTCAGCATTGTAAAAATCAGAAGCAGAGACAAAACGCCGATAGAACGTGAAATCTTGGAATATTTTAAAATAAAAAAGTCAGGCAGTGATTGCGTCAGCAATACGTGTCAAATTTTCTTCTCAAGAATACAGATTCATGAATGGGACATAGTCTCCTCGCGCTAGATAACTTTATGTCTAATAACTGACATTTCCTTCCATTTTGTTTATTTCCTTTTTTCTGTGTTGTCTGGTCACGCGAAGGTGCGGCCTGCTCTGCTGAATTTTTTGATCAATTAAAATTTTCAGTTGTGTCTCCAGCGTCGTCCTTGTGCATTTCTTTTCTTTCGAAAACCAAGCGCTTTAGATGCCTTGCTCATCATCGTATCAATGCGAAGATGTCATGAGAGATTGTAGGAGAAATCAACATCTAAATATTTTATGTTGGACACAAACTCTATGTGTGCGCCGTTTATACTGTAAGTATAGGACATCGCTTTAATAACGGTGGACGTGATGGCTTTCGTTTTAGACACGTTGATCTCCATTTGTCATTCTCTTTACCAATTACCGATATTTATCAGATCCCTCTGTAAATATTATTGATCCATAGGGAGATTAATTTGCTTACATGTTACGCAGTCATCTGCAAATAGTCGCACTCTAGTGCACAGGTTGTTACTGATGTCATTTATGTAAATTAAAAACGTGATCGGCCCGAGTATAGAACCCTGTGGTACTCTAGATTTCACTAGGGCGATTGGAGACGAATGGTTGTCAACGAATACTGACTGTGGTCCATGTGATAGAAAATTATATATCTATGTAACAACTTTGTCATTTATGTACAAACTTGTTAGGTAACTAATGAGGCGCTGATGTGGCGCATTATCAGGTGCCTTCCTGAAATCTATACATATCCTGTATATATTTAAGACAAAGAGTGAACGGCATGATTAAGATCAGAAATTAACTCGAAAAGTAGCGTTTCGCAAGATTTACCGCGTAAAATGCCCTGCTGGTTGGCGAAAAAAAAAAGCCTTGTTTGTCGAAATTCTTCATGACAGCAGAAGAAATAACATGCTCCAGTAATTCACAAGATGTGTGAGTTAAATATATACGGCCATAGTTTGTTGGGTTACAGGAGTCATGAGACAAAAATAGAGATAAAGCGAGCAACTTTAAAGTCGATCACCAGCCCCTGTGATGGAGAAGAGCTTGGCCACCGAGCTGAATTCCAGCGACATTGGACAGACTGCTGATAAAGAACATAGACCCCATGCAAAAAGAGAGCGTAATGGACCAAGTCTTGGACCTTTGACCAAGTGTTTTTACACGCGTCAAAAAGCATTTTGTCCAAGATGGGCCTCCGAATAAATTCCGCGTCGAAAGACAAAGTAGTGCGCGCATGAATGCTGTATTACGTAGGGATAAATAGAAAAGCGCTACAAAAAAAAAACTTCGGCTATTAAGACGCTTAGAAATTCTGCAGCGTAACCGTAGTCTGTGCTACGAACTGCGGACGGAGGTTTTGTTGGTTAGGGGAAGAATACATACGCGCTTCCAGACCGCCTCAGCATCACTTCTGGTGCGCTTTTGGTAGTATGCGGCCGTGTCTGCCGTTGTTTGTGGTGTATTCTTGCCTTCTGTAGGTCTACTGTGCATGGCATACTCATTCATTCCTGGTGTCTTTGTTGAAGGTAAGTCAACCAAGTCGGTAGTATTTCAAAGATTAGACCATTCGGACATAATGTTATAATAAGGAGTAATTACTCATTTGCATCCACCGAAGCGCAGCCATACGGCTACAAATGAAAACTGTACAGCTTTCTCAGAAACTTCGCAGTTAAAGGATTCGTCTTAGTTGGGGTTTCGAACCCGGGACCACCGCTTCAACGGAGCGGTCGCTCTACCAACGGAGCTAACCGGGACGGCAAGCTTATGGTAGGGCGAGAGCGAATTGATCAATAACTCGAAGTGGGAACAGTGTTGGTCGAAGGTTTAGCGGAAGCCCCCGAACGTAAAGTAAATTTGTAATAAGGAGTAATTACTCATTCGCATCCACCCAAGCGCAGCCATACGGCTACAAAGGAAAGCTACACAGCTTTCCTATACAGTCCTGCCATAAGCTTGCCGTCCCGGTTAGCTCAGTTGGTAGAACGACTGCTCCGGTGAAGCGGTGGTGATGGGTTCGAACCCCGAACCTGGACGAATTTTTCTTTAACTGCGAAGTTTCTGAGAAAGCAGCATAGCTTTCCTTTATCTTTCTTTTGCAGCCGTAGGGCTGCGCTTGGGTGGATGCCAAAGAGTAATTACTCCTTATTACAAATTTACTCCGCCTTGGGGGATTTCCCCTAAACGTTTGACGGGCATAATGTTACCCAAGCACCAAACGTAATCGGCCCAGGATTAGAAATGTATCGGCAAAGGCTGGTTCCATAAATGACCAGTACGAAACCATCCCCTTCTAATCTTGAACCAATTACTCGTGCTGCTTGGGGTGGCGCCTTGCCGTGACCGCACTGAGCGTGCACGGGTGCTAAAGCAACAAAACCGCGGAACGTATTATGGCCACAGGTTAGAGTCAGGCAGCACCTAGACAAGTTTGCGACGTTGCCAAGAACGCGCAGCTGCACCAACGGACTGCTCTTTCGTGGATGTGATGCAAACACGGCAAACAGCCACCGAAGCCTAAATCACTGCCAACACGCGCTCCGTGCTGCGCGACTAGGACGCTCTCGTCCTAAGTCGAAGTGCCTGAATTACCAGAAGCTACATTAACGGGATGAACAGCCATCTTATATTGCTTCTTCGCCACATTCAGTTTTTTTTTTTTTTTGTAAACAGTATTCGGCTTCACCGAGGTGAAAACATTGAAGACATACCGCGTGGAAGAGATAGGACACAATGAGGGACACGGCCAAGAAAGCCAAGAAAGTGGAGGAACAAGCTTCGCGCAAAGTCCTTGACCTCAAGTGCAAAAGAGTGGCAGATCAATGCATGGAACGGTATTGTTGCGGCAGCTTCATTGTAGAACGTTTTTCCAATCCTTCTCTTTTCCTCAAAGCTTTGCCATAATTTCACTGCGTCAACAAGCCCGAAATTCCACCTCCAGAAAGTTTAATATTCCTAGTCGCGCAAAGTTTGACAGTTGCAGTTCGTAAGACCATACTAAACCAAGATTATGGCGTTGTATTCGCTTACGACCACTGAGTAATTTATAATCGAATTTTTGTGTCATGCTGTTTAAGTTTCAAACAGGGTATGAGGTTAAATGTCCGTCTGAGTCACATTACGCATGAAGAAAGACAACTATAATCGCTGCTTCTTCATTCTTTGTAATTCCGCCTGTTGAGGAAGGTTGTTTTCAGCGTAGTAGAGACGAAAGTGTCGATGGAGCGATTATATCACAATTTTCATGCCTCGCGTGACCTATACGAAATTTTCATGTCGAAGACATAGTTCGGCAGTTGAAACGTGAACAGTGTACGAGAGAAATTTGGTAATAAATTACTAATCGTTCGTAGGAGAGTACCTGTGGTGATCAATGTATACCAATTTGTTACGCATCATTGGGAAAAAAGCGCGCACCCAAAAAATGTGAGTATATATTCCCTTAACAATTCTCTGGGGTCAACGGCTATAGCAGCTCGCTGCAGGTCCAGTGTTTCATGGGCGTTGTGTTATGAATGCAATATTCTACTCTTCGCGTTGAGAAAGCAGTGAGAAGCAAAGAAAGGAAAAGCTTACAGGCAACTTTGGTGCCGCATATTAGCGCGATAGTGTAGACAATCCGGCGTCGTTCAAAGCGTTGTGAGCGAAAACTCACGAACATGATTCCGGCGGGTGGAGCACAGAAAGCAACCAAGGAGGCAGGTGGAACGACACCTAGGTAAAGTGACCTAGCGGTGTCATCATAACCTGCCCACCGGGTAGTGAGGAAACTGCCCGCCGTGGCAGGTGGCAGTGAAATTAATGATTGCTCGCACGGGAAGAGCGACCTGGTCCACAGAAGCCCCACCGCTGGGAGCACCTGCCATCGCAGGGCAGTGTCTCATCGCTTAACCGCTGCACCAGTGCGCCAGGAGAGGCATGAGGGCTTCCAGGTTTTTATGAATCTAAAGCAGAGAGTGACTTTCTA
>JARKHS020004240.1:0-35557 GCA_030143305.2 Amblyomma americanum
TGGAAAGCAGGCAAAGTGATAAATGCGCATTTTCTAGTTTTTAGTTTACATTTCGACCCGCAGAAAGCTCGTAGCCTTCAGTCAGGCAAACTGCGTGTTTCGATTCAGAGATGACAGGATAAAACAAGACGCAATCATAGTTCTGCTAAGCCACTTCCCCACTGTGTTAAAGAAAAACAAACCCTGCTCCTCTTCGGCTTGCCCAAATCCCTTTATACCACTCGTGCATAATGAGTCAACGCTCAGGCAATGACCATCGTTCATCTAAATCAAAGTGCCGTCTGAGAGCAAACGTAATGAAAGCGGGATTTATGGTACTCACAATGAAGGAAGCAGGTGACAACCAGGTGTAGAATCATTCTTTCCCTGGAGGCTTGCCTGTGGAACATGATAGTGTGACTTCACAGCGTGTCCGGCAGTATGTTCCGCAGGCGACAGGGGATTTCTGCAAGCACATAGAGAGAAAAACAGAGAGGGAAGGGAGAGAAGAGCCACATTGAGCAGCTGCAGCAGAGTGGTGTCCAGTACTGGGCAGAGGGCGCTCCTAATGCGTGAACGTTTCTTGTCCTGGGCCCGGAGAGAACATACTGTTCTTGCATATTTCGGAAGCTGTCTCTGACGTGACTCTTAGCTGTCATAGATGCCATTTCGGACTCTTATAATTCGATATCTCAATCTAACAGACCAGCACGCAGTTCTGTGCAATTGTTTTGAAACACATGCATAATGTCTTTTTAGTTGCACTAAATATTTCTGCTCGCATCTCTCTATGCTCTTATGAAGACCATTTAACTCTGAACAACTCCTTGCAGACCGTATCACGATGGTGTAGAGACTGGTGAATGTTATGCAAGGTAAAAGAGGAGCTGTGTGTAAAATAACCAGAAACAAAGTTCAGGTTTTCGATACAGCATCTGTAGTGCCCTACTCACTGCTGTTCATGAGTACAAATACATAGCTGCGCTACTTTCACAAGACTTCAGGTGAGGTTCCCATATACGTAGCATCCCATCAACTCTCTCAAGCGATTGCTAGTCTTTAAAAGACGCCTTCGACGAGCCCCGCCTGATACAAAACTACTAGCCTGCAATACGTTCATCAGGTCTATCCTAGAATATGCTAGCATCACCTGGTTTCCTTGTGGTAAATAAAAAATACACAAACTAGATGGAGTGGAAAGGAAGGCAGTAAGATTCATCTTTAATAAATAGAAATGAACGCCCTCTCGTACTGAGCTACTCAAGAACACCTATATTCTCTCTCGAAAGCAGAGTCAAAGTGGCGCGCTCAAGGTGCATGTACCAGCTAATTCAAAAGCAGATACACATATATACAGCTGAGATACATTAGCTATCATAAACCATAAAGAACCCAAGGCACAACCACTCACAGACGCTAACCGAAACTATTTAATACTAAGATGCTCATTTTTTCCACGAGCCATATATGAATGGAATTGACTGGATCCTTTTTTTCTTAGCAGCCTTTCAACTGATAACTTTGTTTCGTGAACTACTTAGAGGAAACATTATTATAAAAGGCTAATGCTCTTTGTTTTTTCTTTCTATTTAGCAGGCTTGTCTATGATCTTATTTTTCCAAAATGTACTACACATATTAATGTGCATTTTAGCAAAGCCGTCGTTCCTTTTACGCAGCATTATTTTACACGTCTTACTAAATTCGCTACAACCCGATAATCACAATAACATGCTGCCAAACCTGGCCTATTTCAATGCGTTATATGGTAATGTTAAACTTGAATGGACCCTTCCTGCAATCAATCCGGACGGGATTGGCAGTTTCTGCAAACAAATAAGTAAATAAATCATATTATTAAATACTAAGAGAAAGGGTAAACAAGAGACGTGTGAAGAACATGGTCACAGACTGGGGGAGGGGGGGGGTGTCAAAAATGATATCAGACGGTCTTTAATAAGTTTTGGAGTTGCTGTAGCTCATCATTGTGGCTACTTCGGTGAAATAATATCTACTCTCGGGCTGTTCTGAGAAAAAAAGAACCCTAATGATATTTGTCGGTCCGGGGAAATCCGATGAGTGCGTGTGAGGTGGGCAGCATCGTGAGGAAAAGCAGGCCAAAATTTGATATTATAAAAATGTGCCGTTTGCCGACATCAGGAAAGTGTAAGAAGGAGCTTCAGAACTTTCTGTGCTAACATGTTTGTGTGACAGAAAAACTCTGAACAAATGAATCTGACTGCGCGATTGTGGGGCTTGTCGAGCGGGCTGATGAGATTACCGTAGTATCGATCGTATGTAGCACATGTGAAGTGGGGGACGTATAAATGTAAGGAATAGAGAAATTCAAAAATAAATACAGGTTAAAATAAGAAGTTCTCTTATATCAGCTGCTCACCAGTATGCGGCAGCTCCTGAGAAAAAACAACGCCGACTCCAACGGCGCGTTGTTGGGGGAGTTTTTCCTGCAGCGCATGCCGCAGTCCACCCGTCTCGTCTTGGCTGCTGCAGGGACTTGCGTCTCCATCGCCTCGCCCATTTATCTCATCGAGTCCACGACGCGCATTCTCCTTTCGTCACCGCCCTCACTTGCACACCAGGCCCATCCGCCATATCCCGGGTAGAAGCTCAGATCGACCAGCTCCCCGCTTCTCTCGACACCCTGCGGGCGTCCTCACTAGGACTGCGTGGTTAATCCTCCTGCGTTCCATTCTTCTTCCCCGAGCGTCCCAAGCTCCCGCAGCTCTCCCACATCACCTATGCGCTGGTATACATAAACTTTCCAGCACCATGCCCGCCTGTGCCCTTCCCTATGTAACTGGTCGCGAAACGCGATGCGACATCACTGATGGCGGCGTGTGACCTCGCCTGTCAACTCGGCCACATTTTCTTAGCCCAGGACCGTACTTCTGGCCTGCGACACAGGTGATAAGGTCATCGTGCTGCCGGCCACCAAGCCTGACCGCAGTTCTAAGTTAACTGGACCTCATCTCCGTGCGGCGATCTCTTCCTCCACGCCACGCATGGTCTTCGGTCGCTCATTCTCGACATTTGCCTGCGGTGAACTTTCCGGTGGGTGTTCATCGTAGCCGACCTCTATCAGCCAGCGCTGGATAAGGGGGGGGGAGGGGGGCTGCAGCCCTGGGCTTCACCTCGGATAGTAGAAGGGGGCCCATTTATTCTAACCTGCATAGTATATGGAACCATGGGCAACGGAACTTCGAGCGACATGTATGAAGCGAGAAAACTAGAACGAGCAAACGGGACCCCACCTAATGTAACAGCATGCGTTTAGCCTGATAATTTGGGGAGAACTTGTCAAGCTGCAAATACAGGAATCCCCCGCCACCCCGGCGGGGCCCTCTTTCTTACGAAGCGAGGTGCGTTTGCTTGGAAGAGTTTTCGGGGTTTCCTGTCAGTCCGTCTGTGCAGTGCTGTCTGGAGAGGAGGGGCAAAGGGAAAACACCTAAAACATGTAATGTAGGATGAGAACCTACATCTCCCTTGCCTGTTGTCATCACCATGCCACCCTCCACTTCTCAAATAGTTCCGCCGCTGTCCTTCTCATAGAAAGTATGTGCTGCAGTACCCACCAGTGCCTCCCAGTCGGCTTTTCTTTACCGTGATGGTAATTTGGGCAGGGGAGGATGAGTCCGATAGCAGATGATGATGAGTCTGATGGCAGAGTCTAGGCAGGAAAGGAAAGAAGACGTCACACGTCCTTTTTTCCGCGTGCCGTGGGGCATGCAATGTTGACTTTTCAGGCTTGGGTTGTGGAGGAGTGAAGGGGGAAGTTGGAGAGATGGACACAAAGGCTTGTCTCCAGGGCCCATTCCTGCCTAGTGGCTGCGCACTCTCGCGCGCGCTCGACAGAAAAAGTATGTTAGCCTGGCCGCCGAAATTTCCAGAAAGAAGTATAAAAAGATTACTCAGAGGCGATGGGGGGCGCGTAACTTCGCCTGCGCTAGGAGTCGCCCTCTCCCCTTCGTTCTCGCGCTCGGCGTCGACGGGGCGAAAGAAAAATCGAGAATCTACCAGAACAGACGATTGCTCTTAGCCAATAGGAAGACGAGACGGGAACGGGAGAAGGAGTGAGTTTGTGCGGAGAAGGAGGAATTCGCGCAAGGAACTCTATGCGTATGTGAACGCCTACTTTGGCGCTAGTAACAGACAGACGCGGCGATCGTCTATGAAAGGAAGTTGATTGCGGACTGCGATTCAGCCCCGAGCCGCCGGTTAAGCTTGCACAAGCCCGTCCGCTGAGGAGCTCTCGGGGGACGCACCACTATCGGCCAGCCACGGACCATTCAGGCAGCGTGCGCCAGTCATCAGGACGGCCACTGTTGGACACCTGCGGTCGCGTCAGACTGAAGAAGTGCATGGTGCGGTGAACAATTAACATCCATTCATGCGAAAATGCTCGGTCGGAAGCTTCAAAGTGATGCGTCTGAGCGAAAGGCGAAGTTAGAAGGAGAATAGCATGAAAAGGAGCTCCCAAAGATGCCAAAGTACCTACTGAATGCAGCTTCCGCGGAGCAGCATGATCGCTCTACCCAGAGTCCGTGTCAAACTTCCAATACTACCGACTGTGCTTCAGTGGAGGACTTGCCAACTCCATCACCACGGTTTCCTGGCAAGAAGCAAGGTTTGACTCACCTTGGTTATCTGGATCCTGTGAAAACGGTGCCAACTTCGGTCGTCCATATTTCTGAGCAACCGAAGCTAACCGAGCCCTGTCCTGTTCCTGAGGCAGTAACGTCTATGCTACTCGGCCGGGCCCCTGCCACAAAGCTCCAGGTGTCCGGTCCGCCAAGCCCGATTTCTACTCCTGATCAACAGGTGCCACCTCTCCGATGAGCTTCCTTCTACTGACGAGCACTCCAAGAACAGATGGCTTGTTTCCTATTAGTTTGGCTTCAAATAATCATTTTCACGCCCACAAAGTGTGCCTCGAGATGAAGAATGAGACGGCTTCTCGTTGCGGCAACGGAGAGTGCAGACACCACCGCAGCAAGAGGTACGTTGCGAGATTATCCGAAGTGACCCTGCCAAGTGGCCGGACGTTATTACTGAGAGCTTTCGAAGTGCATGCCTTGAGAAGGGGCAATTGTATTTTCAAAATCAGGCATACAAATCAGGCAATACAAATTTCAGAAACGCTATATGTCACCTCATCTTTTCGTGCGAAAGGCTGTAAATGGGGAGGTGTACGAGCGACACTGGTAAATGTACTGGGAGTTATGGAGTCACTCTGCGTCCAGCCGGCCGGGAAGGCGAGCTTCCGTGGCAGCTACACGCAGGCGTTATTCAAGTACGCAACACGTTTCCCAAACCCGTGGCGCACAGTCGCAGCCACGGCAGGTACGGACGAAATAGGGAATGGCAGGGCACGCTAGGAAATAGTTTATTATCCTAACGCGAGGTAAATAAAAGTGCGGAAGAATGTACTATCCGTAAAATAGATGTTCAGCAGCTCACCAAGTCGTTGACGTCGACCGGCGTTGGGTTCGGGGGCCGGCAGGAAGCGAAAGGGTTCTTTAGGGCACTTAGGTCAGGTCCGGCAGCGAGAGACCCTCTCCCGCCGCGAGTTCCCCCTTTTATCCCTTCGGTCATTGCCTCCCTAGCAGCAAATCGTTGCCGTCAAGCTTAGGCATACAACCCTCTCGCGGGAGTGCTTCAGCCACAGCGTTGTTTTCCCTTTTCGGTAGCGCACGGTGAAGTCGTAACGCTGCAGCAAACAGGGACTAACGTGCTAGGCGGCCGCTCGGCTCGCTGAGTCGTCTCAGCCAAGTGAGCGCCATGTAATCCGTCTCGATCACAAATGCCGCCCCATCGACGTAGTAGTCGAACTTACGCAGAGCAAAAACTATCACGAGACATTCCTTCTCTGTCACCGAGTAGTTTCTCTCTGCCGGCATCAACGAACGACTCGCGAAAGCTACCGGACGGAGAACGCCTTCACGCTCCTGAAGCAACACCACTCCTAAGCCCAGGTCGCTTGCGTCGGTTTGAATCACAATCTCCCTGTTTAGTTCGGGCAGCTGCAACTCAGATGTGTCAGCGAGCACTTTGGTTAGGTTGCGCAGTGCATTCTCTTGCTCGTGACCCAAACTCCAGCGCTCGCCTTTCTTCAAAAGCTTTGTCGAAGGCGCCTGCAGCGCTGCGCAATCTGGGATGAACTGGCGATAAAAGTTCGCCATTCCCAAGAAGCGTCAGAGACAGGCTATATCTGTGGGTGAAGGAAACTTAAGCAAAGCCTCAATGTTATCATCGCATGGCAGAATGCGGCCTCTGTCGATCGTGAACCCCAACAGTGTTATTCGGGTCGCGGTGATCTGTGCCTTCTTCAGGCTCAAAGTGATTCCCGCTGACCTCAGCCTTTCTAGGACGTCCCTCAAGTGGCGCAGGTGTTCCTCGAACGTTTTCGAGTACACCACGATGTCGTCTAGGTACGCGAGCGCATGTTGCCACTTCCAATCTCCCAGAACACGGTCCATTATGCGCTGATAAGTTGCGGGTGCTCCTACCAAGCCAAAAGACATTCTCTTGAAATGGAAAACGCCTCTGTGACAAGTGAAAGCAGTTTTCTCTTGTCGCGCTCATTCATTTCAACCTGAAAGTATCCGCGGCTAGCATCGAGCGTTGTGAAGTACTTCGCCCCACCTAGGTTGGACACTAGGGAAGAAATGGTTGGCAGAGGGTACGCGTCTTTTCTCGTAACCTCATTGTTTGCGGTAGTCCACGCAGAGTCGATATGTATATTCTTTCTTTGGAACCAAGACTACCGGGAAGCCCCAAGGGCTGTTAGACCTCTCAACAAATCCAGTGCCGATAAGTTCGTCTAAGGCGCTGTCCAGTGTTTTCCTATTAGCCAAGCTAATTGGTCTAGGATTGCACTTCCAAGGCAGTGCGTCACCAGTGCCTATTCGGGGCTTCACTAGGGTAGTGAGGCCAGGGCTAAGGGCGGTCAGTGAATGTCGCGTTGTTCTCATAGAGGAGAGATGACAACCGCGCCTTCTCCCTCTCCGTCACGCTGTTCACTTCCTACAACAAGGGGTGTGCTGACCCTCCCTGCACGGCAAAGCAGTTTTCTATGGCGGCAACCTTCTCTATGTCCTCTCTCTCAGCTTCGTAGGTCGGCTCGTCTCCTGGTTCTCAGGCTGGCGGGGTGGATTTGTCACGCTCCCTCCCCACTCGCACCGCTTTCGGAGTCTGAATCCGCCTTTTTCACGACGCGACTGCGCATGCGCCCATCCCCTGGCGGCGGTGTCGCGAAACATATTGGAAGGGTCGCTCGCTCCACTCGAGACCGGTCGTGGACGTGTAAACAAACCGGCTTCCTACGCGGGGTGCGTTGCTGCAGCCGTCGGGCGTTCAGCGCGACGCATTTGGCGATACCTACGAAATGTGTTGCATACGGCAGCAATGCCCAGTATGTAAAGGGAAGTAAACTCTGAATTTTTCGCTTTCCGAGCGCTTCCCGGGACAGCCTTCGGCGCGAAGCGTGGATAAAAGCAGTTCGCCGGCTCGACGATCGTGCCGCCCTTGGGCACCGTCAAGCACGTCAAGACTGTGCGGGAATCACTTTGTGACAGGTACGGATGAGGTAATGTGTTTAAATGCGTGTGCAGTCTATCACGAAGTGTTTTATTCATGGGCAGGAAGGCCTCGAATGTCACCGCGGCACCCAGACTTCGTTCCGACGCTTTTTGCTTTCTCAAGCAAGAAGGCCAAATGGGCAAGTGCTGTGAGCCGCTTTCAACGCGCGATAGAGCGGACAACGAAAAAGAAGCTACGAGAGCATTCACGCATGGTGCTAAAATTTTGTCATAATCTCCTATGGAAATTTCCTTGTTTATGCCACTACACCCTGGCCAATCTCCCCGTGTGGGTATATGCCATGTATTAAGAGGCAGAAGAAGAAGAAGGTGCGTTATGCGTGTGTTCGAACCATATCCATGATGAAGAGCTCTGCGTGGTATCGCCGGAATGGATTAATGTGCGCCTCTCGCGCTCGTCTTTAGGGACGCGCATGCTTGTTTAACCTATGCAGCGGTGTGTTGTGGGAAAATACAGTGAAATGTTAACAGAGCTGCTTTGTTGCGAGTACGCTTGTGCTTTTATAGCTCGTGTAGCTATTCTGCAGCGCTTGGGCACAACGATTGCTTGTGAAAACTGTTGTCCCCAGTCGTTTTCTGTACTACGGCGTGCACGATGTAGTATCCACCTTTCATGAATGGCAGGCATATACAGCGGAAAACGCCAGCCTCACTGATCGGGGATATTTCATTGAACATTATGTTCCGAATGTAGCCTTCATCTCTGAAGCGGCGGCCCTCGCTAGCTGGTGTTCGCATCGCATGCCGGATGATCGGAGATACGGAAGAATTTGCTTTTCAGTGGGCATTACAGCCTGCCTCTGACTTCGCACCAAGCCATGAGTCAACCCTAGAAATCCTCAAGGTACCAGGGGCTCCCCAGGACACGCCATCGTTGACAGATTCCAACAAAACGTGCTCCGCAGCGGCACTCAGTCCGGCCGGGTTGGGCGCGCAGTACCCTACCAGTGAGCTTCCAGCGTTGTACGCGAGGTGGCAGCACAGGAAAAAGAAAAAGGCGGATTGTCTCCGGCGCTGCGGGCGCTTTCGCGAAAGGCTTCAAGGCGCCTGACGTGCTCTGCCTGTAGCCTCCGCTGCTGATGTCTATCACAATACCTGTCTTGGCTAGGAAGTCTCGTCCAAAAATTACAGGAACTGATAAACAGGGAAGATGAACGAGGCGTTGTCGCCGCACTCGTCTTTCCCAGCGAACCACTATCCTAGCTGCACCGCTTGATTGCGCAGTGCCGCTCGTTAGGCGAAAAGTCGTATCGCACTCTCTCAGCCGGATTTTGTTCTCGCGGAGATGGTTTAACACCTCGTCACCGAACAAAGAAGCGCTTGCTCCTGTATCTAGTAACGCGGTGAATTCCTTTCGAGCTATCGTTAGCTCAATGAACGGCGCTGACAGGTCAACAGAATTTCCTACGCTACATGCCAAAGGCGCTAGCAAACCCGGGTTCTCTGTGTACGCCGCGCTGGATCGAAAGTCGATCACCGGCGGCTTTGGCCGTTTCCCGACCGTGTTTGGTCACGGGCGGGAGGACGGCCACATTCGCGGGCGAAGTGCCCCGGCTGGTCGCACCGGTAGCAACGGTTGCCCGGGCCCCGACGGGCTAGGCGCTGGTCGCCACATTCCGGTCGGTCATCTCGAACTCGTGGCGCGGACGGTGGAGGCCGCTCGTGCGGCCGCATGTCGACCTCGCGAACTCGCCTCGGTTCGTTCCGCTCTGCGGCAGCGTGTGCTGTTCGCGACGCGTAGCGGAATTGGTCCAAAGCGCGGTCGGACAACTCCCAACCCC
Source organism: Amblyomma americanum (assembly GCA_030143305.2). Lineage (NCBI taxonomy): Eukaryota > Metazoa > Arthropoda > Arachnida > Ixodida > Ixodidae > Amblyomma > Amblyomma americanum. The sequence goes on from JARKHS020004240.1 coordinate 9,379, forward strand.
TTTGGACACGATCGTCCGCAAACCGTGTTGACGCTTCAGCTCTGGATGGACTGCGCGCTGAGCTGCCATTCCACGCGCAGCGCGGCTCAAGTGATAGAGATGCGGGTGGGGGCGGCCGATACGCACGCGCAGAGAGGATGTCTCCCTGAATGCGCTTCGCCTCAGCAGCCAGCTCATCCAAATCTCTGAACCTGACTCCTCTCAGGTAGGCCGTGAAAGTAGGTGCGGTTGGCTCATGACACGCTCAACTTTCTCCGTGTTCGTGGCGCGAGTGTCAGCGAGGCGATAAAGTTCGTCCATCGCTGGGACGTACTCTAACAGAGACTCGTCGGGGTGCTGGGTGCGGAGCTCCCTTTCTCTTCTCAAACGCCACTCGTAGTTTGCGGGAGGAAATTCGTCGCGGAAGCTTGCGCAAAACTCCTCCATTGTCTTCGCTCGGTTGCCGGCTGGTCGGTACCAGTGGGCCGCCTGCTCCGTCAAAGAAACAGGCACAACACGCGCGAGCATTTCGGCGTCTGCGATTCATGCCACTTGCTGATAATGCAGCAGACGGTCGAGGTACTCATTTGCTCCCGTACTGTCGTGGTAGCCCGTGTAGGTAGGAAAGTCTATCCTAACGCGTGGTGACTGGGCCGGGGCTTGCAAATTGTTTTGCAAAATACCCGCTAGACTCTGCATGACCTGCATTGCGTTCTGAAAGAGCACCTTTGATGACTGCGGACTAACGCCCACGGAGTTGGGCGCAGCCGCTGATGGCGTGGAATGATGAGGCCTAAGTGTCTCACTGTCCGCGCCGCGGAGCGGCGAGGCGCCCGATGTGGAGCCCCCCGTGCCAGGTCTAAGTGCGGCCAACGCGTCAGGGGATGTTCCTCGGCTATTCCGTGTGCAACGCCCAAGATTCACAAATTCAAACCCTTACAAAGGCCCGTCAAGTAGGGAGCCCTGGTTCTGTGCCGCTGGCTCTGACATCATGAACAAAGACTGAAAGTCAGGTCTACCGGCTGTCATCCTTTGTTAGGTCGACGGCAGTCGTTCGCTCGAACAAAGGTCACTGCTCGATTGCCTAGTTCGCCCCACGTTCGGGCGCCAAGGTATGGGGTCACTCTGCGTCCAGCCGGCCGGGAAGGCGAGCTTCCGTGCCAGCTACACGCAGGCGTTATCCAAGTACGCAACACGTTTCCCCAACCCGTGGCGCAGAGTCGCAGCCACGGCAGGTCCGAACGAAATAGGCAACGGCAGGGCACGCTAGGAAATAGTTTATTATCCCAACGAGCGGTAAAGCACACTGCGGAAAAAAATGTTCTATCCGTAAAACAGATGTTCGGCAGCTCACCAAATCGTTGACGCCGACCGGCGTTGGGTTCGGGGGCCGGCGGGCAGCGAAAGGGTTCCTTGGGGCACTTAGGTCAGGTCCGGCAGCGAGAGCCCCCTTCCCGCCTCGAGTTCCCCTTTTATCCCCTCGGACATTGTCTCCCTAGCAGCAAATCGTTGCCGTCTAGCTTAGGCATGCAACCCTCTCCGCAGTAAACAACGCGCTGCCGTGACGTCACGTCAGTGCTGGGATGGAATGAGCAGAGCCGCAGGGGTGCCTTCTCTCCACATTCCTGGTGGCCAGCGCACACGTGGAAGTCACGGTCGCCGCTGGCGTGGGGGACGAGGGGGGACACCAGTGTAACCCAGAGAGTCCAAAGGTTCCGTATACTGTTTCCTGTGCAAACTATTTTCGATTTCAAGCAACCCCAATGCTTTCACCATGCACGGCTTTTCTGATTGCAAAAGAGCAGAAGGGAAGGTTTGCGCACAAGAAAATAGCGCCGAGCACCCGAACTGCGTGGCATTGTGGCTCGCCCGCTCTAACTCGTGCAGCACTATTGACAAGGAGCTGGTTAAGCATCTTGTCACTGAGACCGCTTACTGGACAGAGGTGTTGAAGCGCGTATCTCGTTGTAGTTAAGCTTCTAGCTGAGCGCAGCCTAGCGTTTAGGGGCAGTGAGGAGATTTTTGGTTCACCGAGAAATGGCAAATTATATGGGAGTGCTTGAGGCCATTGCCAAGTTTGGTCCCTTTCTAGAGGAGCACATCAAACGCTACGGGAATAAAGGAAAAGGTCACCCATCGTATCTGTCAAAAAGCATTTGTGATGAATTTATCGAGCATATGGCAAATGTTGTCAAGGAACGTCTCGTTGACGAAGTGAAACGTGCCAAAATACTTCACTTTTATTGTTGATGCGACTCCAGACCATGCTCACGTTGATCAGATGTCAGTTGTTTTACGATACTATTTAAATGGGAAAGTGTACGTACGAATGCTTTCTTGGATTTGTTCCAGTCGAATCGCATACCGGCTTGTATCTTTCCGATACCGTGATCTCCCTCTTGACTGCCAATGGCATCTCAATTGACGATTGTAAGAGCCAAGCTTATGATAATGCGAGTAATATGTCAGGAAAATGCGAAGGACTGCAAGCTCAGATCAACCACCTGAACAAATTGGCTGTCTACGTCCCGTGTGCTGGTCGTTCAATGAGCTTAGTTGGAGCGTGAAGTGTTGACAGTTGCCTTGAGGCAGTCAAATTTTTCGCTGTAATTCAGAGACTGTATGCGTTCTTTGCTGCCTCACCTAAGCCATGGAGGTATCTTTTGGACAGCATGGGCAGCCATCAGCTTGTTCTGAAAAATCTCTCTGAGACCAGGTGGTCAAGACACGCTGAATCATGTAAGGCTATTCTGAAAAATTTCAATGGAGTCTTGTGTTGCCTTGAAGCTATATCAAAGAACGAGGAAGAAAACGGTGACACTAGGAAGGCAGCGCACTCTCTCTTCAAGCCAATGACAGAACTAGAGACTGCATTCATGGCGACTTTCTGAAGTGAAATCTTGCAGCGCTTTGACGAAACGAGTGTAGCACTTAGAAACCAGGCCTAGGCATTTCAACTGGTGTAGACTTGCTGAGCTCTCTAGAAGGTTTTGTTAATTTTTTGCGAACTCTCTTTGATACCTTCGAAAAGAGAGCACGCACGCTAAGTACCAATCAATGTTATCACGATGAGGGCAAACGCATCGTTTTGAGTAAGCACCCGGACGGAAAAAGTGATAGTGCGCTACAAGGTTGGAAAAAGTTTATCGTAGAGACCTACAATGTTGTACTTGACAGTCTAGGCTCTGCTTTGCGAGTGCGAAAGGCTGTCTACACTGAACTCTGCGAAATGTTCTTATTCTTAAAATTGCTGACAGAAGTTGGGAGCGAGGCCTCTCTGGCACAGCAGGCTGAGAAGGTGGTGAAAACCTACAAAAATGATTTGCAGCCAGCATTCAGCGCTTAAATCGTTCAGTTTGCGATCTTTCTGCACAACTCTGTGCCAGGACACGAGTCCCTTGGGAAAAATGAAGTATTTGCACGAAAGAAAGCTGATTGATGTGTTTCCGAACCTTTCTAATGCTTTGCGAATATATTTGAGCATACCCGTGCCAAACTGTGAGACCGAACGATCGTTCTCCAAGTTGCCGCTGATAAAAAATCGCCTTCTTTCGAGCCTCCTTGACGACAAGGTGAACTTACTTGCTATCATGTCCAGTAAAAGTGACCTCCGCGATCTATCCTTCGAACAGACTATATCTGATTTCGCCAAAGCGAAGGCGCGAAAGATGCCATTTTAAAAGAGGACTGTTTGCGCTATACATGAATAGTTCCAGTAAGTTTGTTGTGTCGCCTCCCAGCTTCCACGTTGCCGATGAAATGCTGAGCAGTGTAATTCAAGATATGCAAATCTTCGTTGTTCGTCTCTTGCTCGTTCTTCTTGTGATATTTACCGTTCTTATAAAGAACGGTACTTTTGTTGTTTTTGATAGTGGCACGTTTATTTGGTGTGTCGTCCTTGCTTGTTTTACCTTATTTTACTGCAGTCTGATGCTTTAAGTTTAATAAAGAATGTTTTGGATACAACCATGCGTCTCCTCACGGGATTAAACTTCATGATGCAAACAAAGCCTAGCTTCAGAAGGATCGACTTCTGAGGTACGTTTTCTTTTCTACATTCTTGTTCGTCTTGAGTGCACTAAACTTTTCCCTAAATCCTACATTTTGCTGAAAACAGAATGCAGATTAATCACAAAGTGAACATGTGTGTTGGTGTTTACTACAGCACGCGTTTCAAGCAAGTTTTGTTGTTTTCCTTATAATGATAACTATAATAATAATCCCGTTGGTCGCACTTCGTTCTGTTTTATTTGTTGGAATTAAAATGTAACATTGCAGAATTCCAGTAGCGTAGCAGGCGAAAGGGGGGGGGGGAAGGGGGCCTGCATGCACATTAGCCCTGGGACCCCATTTTTCTTAATCTGGTCCTACTATCAGCCAATCCCCGGCTCCAACTTTCTCACCCATTTCGACCTGGACGTCAGCATGTGCCGCCATCGCATCATCGACAGCAATACGGGCCTTTCCATCGCTGGCGTTATGTTTCTTGTCGCTCTCACTAGCACCCACATGCTGATTCCGATATGCTCGTACGCTAAAGTTTTAGAAGACTTTCCTGAGGTAACAAAGCCCCGCACTCGGAACCAGCCACCCACACAAAGCGTAACCAAACGCGTATATTTTGATTTGGTCGGACCGTTTATTACCTCTCACGAGTGCCGGTACATTCTGTCAATGATTGACCGCTTCACCCTTTGGCCCGAAGCCGCACCGATTATCGACATCAACGCGGAAACAGTTTCCAAAGTTTTTCTTTCATCATGGTTGCCCGCTTTGGATGCATTGGCATTGTTACAACAGATCGCGGCCGGCAATTTGACTATACCCACTTTGCTTCTCTCAACCATATACTTGGTACTAAGCACTTAAGTTCCACAGGATACCACCCCTATACCAACGGTATGGTAAAGCGGCTCTATCGGCAACTCAAGGTTGCCCTCACGTCGCGCCTGGACCGAAAGCACTGCGTCGACAACGTGCCTATGCTACTTCTTGTCCTAAGCGCCTTCATTCTTCGTGAACTCGGCTGTTCAGCAGCCAACTCGTCTTCTATGCACCCCTAGCTCATTTGTTTACGGTAATCTTCTTTGTTTCCTACATGCGCTATAATGATCACAACTTGCCGTAACCGTAACAATTTAACACGAATGCATATACTCTCTACCGGCTACAAATAACTCATTGCCGTGCGCAGGATATTAATTTAGCTTAGATAAACTGTTCCGTGGGTGCCCTGGCTTTATTCATACTTTTTGTGCCTATATTCCTGTTTGTGAGATCAGGCCTTCACTGATTGCGTGTAACTGATTCCTTTAGTTGCTTTTCAAGCTACGCAATTCGCAAATGGTAGGCTGGTGGTTTGTTTACTGTTAATATAAACGTATTCCTTTGTTGAGCGCTACGGACACTCCTTGCGCATATGCAGTATAAAACCGTGGAGAAATTAGGCCTTTCTAGATCACAACCCTTACGGTTCTATATTGCTGCTAATGCACTGCTGCGACGATGCTCAATCCTGAAAAATATTTGGTAGACGAATTACGGGCTGCGTGTGGCCGCTCTGAATGCTCGGAGCCTGTGCGCCAGTCAGTTATATTCGGCTCAATTCTAACCATGTCACAAGCAGGAGATGAGGTGTTACTGGCGCTTACTCCAATTACCCTCACGTTTCCCATGTGGCAGTAAACGGATTAGGAAAGCGCAAGGTATTTCGCCAAAATACGTCCGTCAACATCGCAGGCTAGGTGAGATGATCATGAAGCAGAAGTGGGGCGTTACTTGATGCATGGTCCGCGGAAAAATGATGCAACCTGTGAACCACTTTTACCGCAGGGAAAAACTAAAAGGCTTCCTCCCATTGAATTTTAATTCGCAACAGGAAAGTTGTGTACGAACTGTATAATTAATAATTGAGAAACACAATACAAATATTTCCTGTGCGTGAAACTCTTTGCGACAAAAGAAAATGAAGTTAAAAATGAGACCAATAGCATGATTTTGAGGAAAACTGCTGATTTCACGACAAAAGCCGGAGTAAAAGTTGCTGTGGATATCTCATCTACGATAAGAAACGGTGAAAAGTAATAAAAACGCGTCGACGCTTGTAAGCAATAAGCGCATAGTGTTGAAAGAACGGTTTCCCAGCCTCGATTCAAGCTGCGTAGCCTGGCTGTGTACAGGGACCGTTGACCCAGGAAAATAGAGGCATCCTCTCATTTTGGTCGTCCTGAGAAGCTCAAGTGCCGAGTATCGCACTGCTTCTTGTTCTGAGATTGTGTCTGTGAGGTGCGAGCATAAAAAGTAATTTTCGATGACCTGGATGGTCCGAATGGCAGCAGTAACAAATTCCGTCCTGTTTCTCTGTGATAGTTCTTATCACAAATTTCATTTCGGTAATGAAGGACGGAATATGCGCATCACTGCCATGCGCACACAGGGACCAGTATATATTATAGTGGACAAACGCTTAAAAACCAGCGCGTGTGTTATCGTCACCCAAACCAGAAATTTTTTTAGCACTATAATTTATGTCGTTCAGCTAAATTTCGACTCTCTATAGCTATATATTATAGATTGCCCAAGAAAAATGGGCTTCTGTGTGCGGTCCATAGTACGACAGGCTCAGTTTGAGCCTGAACATCATTGTGGGGAGTGTCACAGCATTGTTGCTGGTATATATATTACTGATATGTCACCGTGAATCTACTACACGAATTTTCTTTCACCTCAGCGAAGGTGCTGTACAGTGGTGAGAAATATAACAGGGAACAAACTTTTAGCAAAAAAAGTACAAATTTCCTGGTTATTGCTTTATTAATTTTGATGAATTACATTTGGATAATACACGCGAGGAGGAATACTAATAAGTACAAAAAACTTTGCTTATAACATGTAACTACAGAGTAATCAATGAAGGAATGCTAAAACTTTGTTCTGTATCATATTCATGATGACTGTAGGCGTTGGCTTAGTGGCTATGGAGTTATGCTGTTACACCCCAGAATGCGGAATCGAATGTGAGACACGGCGGCGTGTTCCGATGAAGACAAAACGCAAAACCCCTCGTTTGCTGTGCGGTGTCATTACATGTTAAGGCACCTCAGGTTGTTGAAATTATTCCGGAGCCCTCTGCTACCACTTCTGTCACAGCTTGTTTATTGTTTAAAACTTTTAACCAAATATACCATATCACACGATATCACTACAACAAGTGGACTCCTTACGTTTGGATATATAATACGTCTTTCTTTTTTCAATTGGTAGTCATCCTTAGACGGCCGATATACGCTTATATGATTTGAATCTGTATTAGAGAGTGCGCACTAAGCAATTTTGCGCTTTTAAGGCGTAATTTAATGGTGCTGAGAAAAAATAAAACGTTTCGCACTCTGGTAGAACCGATGCAGGAAATTCATAACGGCCATGACATAACCGAAGACGTCTAAGCTAAACTGCGAGTACGCTATATCATTAGGAAAAGATATAGCTTTCTTATCCCACGCCTAAGCGGCTTGTAGTTTAGATAGTTGTAATTTGCTCACAAGAAAAGAAACGTTTGCCAGGCTTTGACCACCTTTATGCACAAAGGTCGAGCGATAGCTCTGGCATGGCTAGACAGGCGGTCCCGACTCCTCTTCTTCCACAGCTAATGAGGCAGGCGTGGCTACCCAGCGTTTATATATGCACCATCCCTTACAAAAATGTCTTTAGACAGCCTATAGACTGTCCATAGGCGTCTGTCTATAAAGTCTATAGACTTTCTATAGATAAATATAAGAGTATGTCTACAGGCGAAACAATCCTATAGACAGTCTATAGACAATCTAAAGATTTATGGCCATACAATTTTAGTAGACTTTTGTCCTTGGACAGCCTAGAGACTATGCATAGAGAAAAAGAAATATCTATAGGAAGGCAATAGAGTTTATAAGAAATCTACACACTGTATAAGACCATTTTATTAAGGAATACGTGACGTCACGCCACGTGACCAGACAGTAGCGCCCCCTCGAGGAAACTCATTTAAAGTGAAATGTCAAAGATCAAGGTCAAGGGCAGAAGGGCAGGCAACCACAGTGGACATGAGGCACCATGGGGTACCTTTGGTAGACAGGTACACCACAGGGTTTTAACTTGGTTAAACCTATTATATTGTGAAAGGATTCTGAAAAAAATGAAACAAAAATGAAAATTGGCTTTTGGGTAAACGAAGTGGAGCAGTATCTGTCTCACAGATCGGCGGGCATCTGAACCGTACCCTAAGGAAATGGATAAAGGAGGGATTAGGAGAAGAAAGGAAGAAAGAGGTGCCGTAGTGGAAGGCTCCGGAATAATTTTGACCACGTGGGGATCTTTGACTTGCACTGACATTGCACAAAAGACAGGCGCCTTAGCGTTTTGCCTCCATCTATACGTGGCCGCCGCGGTCAGGTTCGAACCCGGGTACCCCGGTTCAGCAGCCGAGCGCTCTAACCACTTAGCCACCCCGGCGGGTCATACCCACATCGCCAAGGTCAATCCGGCCAACGCCCCGCGCCAAACATTGGAGTTCGCCATCGTGTCGAGCACGCTCATCGTGTTGTGTTGGACGTCGATTTGGTCCAAATCGGCGAAGGTCCAATTTCGGCGGTGGCCCGAGCGAAATTTTAGCAAATGACCCACGAGAAATTTGAAGATTGTCATCGTGTGGGGCACAGTGAACTGTGGTTTTGACACCGGTTTTGGTCCAAATCGGCCAATGCGAAATTTAAAGATGACCTTGGCTAAATTTTGGAAGTGCCCCTGTTAAAATTTGGGGGTCGCCATTGTTTTGGGCACGGTCAATACTGACTGGACATCGATATCGGTAATAATCGGCATAGGGAGTGGCCCGGTCGAAAGACTGTTGCTGAGCGGCTTTGCAAAGTGTTACCAAGGTCAAACTTATGCACATCCGGGAGATCAACTTTTGCTTTAGTAGAGCGATTGCTCTAAAACACGAATTGGGGAGTCGCCATAAATGGCGGCTTTCCAACAAAATATATTACAGGGAACGATGAAGAGGAACGCCAAGAGATTTTCTTGCACAGCGCACAGAAGCAAGGCGATCCTCCTTTGGAATCCAATTCCCCGCAGGGGTCTAATAGCTAAGACGTTCGCCCACTGAGTGAAAATAATAATAATAATAATAATAATAATTGGTTTTGGGGGGAAAGGAAATGGCGCAGTATCTGTCTCATATATCGTTGGACACCGGAACCGCGCCGTAAGGAAAGGGATAAGGGAGGGAGTGAAAGAAGAAAGGAAGAAAGGGGTGCCGTAGTGGAGCGCTCCGTAAAAATTTCGACCACCTGGGGATCTTTAACGAGCACTGACATCGCACAGCGCACGGGCGCCTTAGCGTTTTTCCTCCATAAAAACGCAGCCGCCGTGGTCGGGTTCGAACCCGGGAACTCCGGATCAGTAGTCGAGCGCCCTAACCACTGAGCCACCGCGGCGGGTTAATATTGATTACTGAGCTATACTTTGTGCTCATTTGCACTTGATTCGTTTGCTCTATAGCTTCTAATATGACATATTATAAGATCGATAAGCATATGCTCGGACGTGCATGGTTTTCCCATGATGTGAACCTTCGCAAGGCACACGATATTTCTGATGCGAGCCCACACTGGTTCCTCCAACACAATCACCAGGTAACGAAGTCCGTTAACGTGTGGTATCGCTTCTTAAGTGTCAGAAATGCGGTTTAGTGGTTCTTTGAGGAAGCGTTGTCCTTTGAGTTTGCAGTCAAAGCATAGTGCGAGGCGTTTTGGATCTCACTAAAGAATTCCCCCTCTATGGAAGCTGCACCGCCTGCCATCTAACGTGCTCTGTGTGAATTGTAGGAAGCTTTTGACTGGCTTATTCCAGGGGGTGGCCGGCACGTTCTCCTGGGCACCACGGTCTTCGTATTAAAAGCCATGCAGCTCTTTTTGTCTCAGGTTACCGATACAAATCAGGCGTACAGGCACGTAATCACCCAAAGTGGATGACTCAAAACAGAGGATCGAGTCGATCTGTAGAAAATAACCCTGAGGTCCTAAAGAGGGTCTGAGAGCCCATACGGGACCTCCTGATAATGTGTGTGTGCATTACTTGGCGGCATTTTGATCATCTCCCATGTAGGCCGTCAGCTCTGCTCCAGGAAGTTCCATGCGCTTCATTTCTGTTGGTTACTAGGCTGAGGGCATGTGATTGAATAAGTGAGCTTTTTGTGACATGCTGAAAGGGAAAGCAGTTAAGTCTTGAATCAGTCACTGAGGGATAATCTATTCTCCCTCAGTCCCTGCGGTCTATGAATGTAGTTTGTTAACTGCAAGTTGTACTATCGACGTAAAATGAAATGCGAACAGCACAGCGCGTGGCCAAAAATCAAACTTGCACCGTCTGCTTGTCATCATCAGAGGTAGACGCGCTCATCCAGATTGCGACAGTTTCGCGCCTGCTTTCTTTGAAGTTCGTTTTTTCGCTTTGCCGCTGGAGGCCACATTCATACTTCCGACCGATCAGAACTCGCAGCTGCGCGGCTTCGCTGGTGTCAGCGGCTGTAGACCACGTGGGTGAAGCGAGCGCTCCTAGCTCCGTGTCCTGCTGCGCTTTTGCTTCAATTATCTCCCTGTTGTCGGCGCCTGGTTGCGATGCGAACCGTGAAAACGACCGATCGGGTTGCGGTCGATGTCCAACGTGGCCGTCGCCTGAATTCTTGTTTCTGGCAGTGAGCAGGACCTTACCGCCATACCGTCGCCAAAAATATGGCGCTCCAGCGGCAAGGCGAGAAAACAACTACCGAAGAAAGCAGAACTGAAACAATCGCAAACCGGAAGTCCGCGCCTGACTCTGATGGTGACACACGGACAGCGTAAAATGAACCTTTGGCCACGCGCTCCGCTGTTCGCATTTCATTTGACGCCCAATGTACATATGTGTCAATAAGATGGAAACCTGTCTTGATTATGGACCGCCTTGAAAATAATGTTCCATTCGGGAAATTTTCCCTCTTCCATAACATTTTAGGGGTAAAAGAAAGTAGAAAGCGAACTTTTAGTGTTTCGCGGATTTATAGTGACCGCGATTGTCTGTTTTTTCCCAAAGTAACGCAGTTTTTAAGGTGCTACTGAATAAAGGGTCAAAACAAGAAGTTTTGAGACTTAGCGGAATTTCAGAAGCGGATTGAACACGACTGCTCCTTGACAGGTCGTGGTTGCATAGCACGAAATAATTATTTGGTGAGGACCGTATTAAGAGAGAGAATAACCAGTAGTTGAATACCTGGCTTCATATGGCAATGAAATTACCTTGTCTACAGTAAATTCACACGCAGCTGCTTAGTTGCACATTCATTCTTTACGAACACACCAGCAGCAAATCAAAACTAAAAGTACGTGAGTCTGCAAGGACGACCTGTTCCCAAGGGTCCCTGGCGCAGAGAGAAAAAAAAAGGAGCTATCAAAAATATACGCGATCTAATCTGACCCGACAAAACGCCCGTCCGCTCCATCCCTGGGGCGAGCAACAAATGCCTCTCTGTAGATGATGCCTACTGTGCCCCTCTTCGCAACGCGGAAGCGCCGGGCTAATGACAGATGAGCACAACACACGTCGCGAAACACCCAGTCGGCTCTTACTTCCCGCTCGTGACGTCACGAGTACTGCGACGAACGAGCGAGGAGCGATGAAGGTATCCTACGCTCTGGGCATGTTTATTTTTTTTTTCTCATCCCGTGTTAAAGTGCATATATTTTTCTTTCGTTCTTTCGGTTCAGGTTGACTTCTTGAAAGCTTGTCTTCAGTTCTGCTGTTTCATTAAGCCCTTAAAGTTTAAAGGTAAAAAAGTGCTAAAGTTCGCTTGCTTAAATCAATAAATTTTTTTAATTATGTTTACTTTTCCTACCAGCCACCGCGATCACTGCCGCAACTTTGGCGCCTCCAGAACGCTCTCACTCTTTTTGAGTGAAAGGCCGCGGAGGCCACATTTCGATAGAGGCGAAGCGCGGAGACATCAGTGTGCTGTGTCATGTTAGTTCACGTCAAAAGTCCACAGGTGGGCGATATAGGTCTCGTGCTCTCTTTCGGCGTCCCGATAGCCGTATACTGATTTTTAACTTTAGGGGCCTGTGACCATCTATGAATTTTTCAAATCAACGAGATCTGCCTTTGATCCGACCGTATACCTTTCTTTGCACCATTTTGGAGATATTTTTACCGATAGAGACGGCGAAATTTAAAATGACAGTGTTTTTGCGCTCTGCATTGACGAAGGCACTACTCCCACATTGCAATGGCATCCAATGCGCGCATATAACGGAACAGTCGCTATACATTTTGCTGATTTTTCGTTCTGATACCCGACCCAAAGTGAACGACGCCTTTAGGTGCTACCGAGCTTTATATTACGCCAATCGGTTTCGTACGCTACTAAAAAGGTAGACAAGCTTCTTGCATTGGCACACTTATGTCTGTGTGTGGTCGAGTGCTGTGACGTTCGTTTTACAGCGACCGCTGTTAAAGAACCGCTTTCAGGGTTCAGCGTAGTTCTAGTAGTAGCAGTCGGCGTTTCCGGAGGCTATCAACCATAGAAGGGAAGAGTAGGAGGGATGCCGTGGAAAGAGCTAGGCGGCCACCCAGAGAGCGGAGGAATGCGGAACCGGAGCGAGGTCTCCACGGCAACCTCCCGAGTGTGGTTAACGTGAAAGATTATGGCGAGAAGGGTGGAATATATAAGCGTAGGGTGGTCATCCCGGCAAACATTCAGAGGGTGGGTAGCGCGCAAGGTCAGAGAGTATGGCGAGATCAGAGGAAAGTGGCACGCTCAGTGTGCGGGGGCTTGTGCGGAACACGCCGCCCGAAGAGAGGCTGAGTGGTGATGGACTGCTCATTACTGCTAGTTTAAAAACGAGTATGTGCAGGAAATGTAAAAAAAAAACTTGAGGGACAGTGGACAGTAACTGGACATTAACGCGTGGACATTAATTGGCGCCGCTAATTATTGGCCCTAATAATGAGGCGTTCCTCTATTGTAATTCGCCTACCAATAACTGTGAGGTTCTCGTAAAAGGCCTCCATTAACCTACTGAACGACCATTCCTCCGTAGCGTAGAGGTATCATGCCGGCTCCAGACCTGACGGACAGCAGCTTGATTCCGCTTGATCACCTCTTTTTTTAGCCAAACTACTTTTCTACCTCAGTAACCTTGCGTCCAAGCAATGTTTTACATTGACAACGACGGCGACGGCGGGTTTTGGCCACACGACACCTTTAACGCTCTCGCGTTATAAAAGTGGTGTGTAACTAGGCATATGAGCATGTAGCTCTCAAAACTTTCTCCTCAATATATCATGAGATGGCGAATAAGGCAAGAGCTGCCACTGAATCTCGCATTACACAGCGATGATTATCCTGTGAGTGTAATGCTTAAGTCTTTGATTCCTTTATATTGTGAGCGCGTTGCGTGGCTGACAAGTGGTGGAGGTGCCATTTCTGTTTCCAACCTCTCGCTTTTAACAAGTCTACCGTGCTCCCTGGAGCCTTGTTCTTGCCTTCGTTTGTATCCACGGCCCTCAGATATGGATGAGGGCAACGGAACCCGGCCACCTCCGCCGTCTCCACCCGCTGCTACGTCTACCCCGCCCTGGACAATCAACAGCTGCCAGCGCGATCCCCAGATCTTTGCCGGACTTCGTGGAGAGGAAGTCGAGGACATGTTTGACAATCGCGGCCGCGTCAGTGCTTTTAACCGCTGGGAGGAATCCCACAAGTTGCTCAACGTTGTGTTCTAGTTGAGTGACGTCACAAAAACGTGGCTCTTGAATCACAAGGATGACATATCCGACTTGCCCTATTCCACAGAGCAGCTGCGCAAGATCTTCGGCACGTACTCTGGTTGCCCTGAGCTGGCTAACAGGAAGCTCGCTACTCGTGTGCAACAACCTGACGAGTCCTATACGTCTTGTATTGTGGAAGTCCTCGCCCTTTGCCGTCGGGTGAATGCTGACATGCCAGAATCGGAGCGCGTTCACCACATTCTGAAGGGAACAGGAACCGTAGCATTTAACCTGCCCATAGGCCCGCAGCTGTGTCTGCCATTACTTCCACCTGTAAACGCCTGGACGCCCTGCAGTCATGCCACCTCCAGCAAGACCTCACCGATGGCGGCGCCCTCTCTTATGGGAACCCACTTCCCATTATCCGTGTCTTCATGCGGTAGGAGCTGTCTGGGCAGGTCACCCAAGTCCCGCCAAGCTCTTATCTCCAGCCTGCCACAGTTAGATCTACGGGTCATCATCAAGGATGAACTGGCTGGTTTCACCTGCGCCGTGGCCTCCAAACCGTGCAACACCGTCTCTCGCACTCCAACCCACACCGATACTGCTTCGCAGCCACGTGCCCTGTCTCCTCCGCCTTGTCCAGCACCTATGTGGGCTCCCCGTTATTTCATTTCATTTATTTCATTTATTTGTCCCTTAAAGGCCCGAAGGCATTACATAAGGGGGGGGGGCGTACATACAGGTTGGAGGTTAGTAGCAGAGAACACAAAAGAAAGAAAGGGGGAAAAATACACGGGTACCAAAAAAGTGTACAATAATATACAAACTAACATTAAAACAACTAACATATACAAACTATCTTTGTGAGCCCCGTTATATCCAAACCTGGAGCTCCCCTCACCGTATGCGCTACTAATGCAGGATACATGGTCCCATTTCCCGTGTCTGGTCTGCCGTCGGCGCTTGCGAGACGCGTAACGAGGTTATGTTTCGTACGAGCGTGTCTAAGTGCGTCCGCCTGATGCTTCTGCTGTGCCGTACTCTTCCGTTTCCCGTCACTCCACCTCGCCGACGCAATCAGAGGAAGCCTCTCAGCCATCTCGACCTACTCGAAGCCGCTCCCCTTCGGCTTTCCGCCGAACGTCACCGCTCCGTCGCGCTTCTTCTGCCTTCGCTCCAAACCAAGAAAACTAAAAGCAGCAGCTTTTTTTGGGGGAAAGCTGCTTCTTGTACGAGCTGTGCAGTTCCTCCCGGCGGCCCGTCGAATATGTTGCGAGAACTTATCGAAGCCGTGTGCGTTGAGGCCCTCATCGACACGGGCGTCGTTTCTTCCCTGATATGTATCGCATTCTGTTCACGCCTGCGCAGAGTGACTACTCCACACAGCGGTCCCTTACTCAATGGTGCCAATGGCAATCTCATGAATCCCACAGCGCAATGTACAGCGCGTGTTCTCATCGTTAACCAGCGCCACCATTTCGAATTTGTTGGGCTATCGTCGTGCGTTCATGCGTTGGCTGGGACTTCTTTTCGTAGGCATCTTCCCATATCTCTTGGCTCGAACGCCTCATCCACATTGCTAGCCGCTGCTTCTGACAGTTCACCTCCGCATGTGCTCGCTGAAGTTGACTTTGTGGCCCACCCTGGACGGAAAAGTTCGTCACTGTTACCTTGGAATACGCTCTCGATGGTGATGCCTTAGTTATGCCAGATCCAAGGTGTACCTCCGCCGGCATCGCTCTTGTCCTTTGCTTCACCTGGTTCACCCACAGTGGCGCAGTTGTCGCGGCACTGAGCACTACAGGCCAGCCCGTATTACTACTAAAAGGTGCCACTGCGACTTTTGGCTTTATATTTGACGGGCACCTTGTCCTTCTCCAGACTCTCTCCAATGCGCCACCGCCACCTGATACGCAAAATGGCATTTTTCTGGGCCAGTTGGTATGAATCCATGATTTGGGCCAGCATGAACTTTGGGACACAAACGAAGAGAGACACATGGAACACGGAACACACGGAACACAGCAGTGTGTTCCGTGTTCCATGTGTCTCTCTTCGTTTGTGTCCCAAAGTTCATGCTGGCCCAAATCATGGACCTGATACGCCCTCTCCGCGCTCGCCGCCGCCATCAGCACTGACCTTACATCTGAGCAGTCGACAGCCTTTTTACCAGCCCTTTTGAAGCACAAAGAATCTTTTCATGCTTGCACTTCAGATTTAGGCAAGACCTCTGCCACGACCCATCGAATGGCTCTGCTGCTAATCGTCGCCGTCCGTATCGCGTTTCGTCATCAGAACGCTAACTTATTGACGAACAAGTTGCCTACATGCTCGCGAAGAACATCATACGGCCATCCACGAGCTCACGGTCCACGCCTGTAGTTCTCGTTCGAAAAAAAAATGGATGAGTTCGCTCTTGCGTGGACTACCGAGAACTTAAGAATTGTAATGACAATGAATTTTTATGGCTCAAAGGCATTTGTGGCGAAAGACCACCATGGCACTACGTAATTCCATCTGCTCAAGGTGGGGTTAAGGAGCCGTTTCCCAAGCAGTCCACCCTAAATAAGCCGAGCACCAGACCAGAAAAAGGTTGTACCCATTGTATCACAGGTGGCTGCCCGGCGGCACTAGGGATCGAACCCAGCACCTGCCTCATGCGAGGCAGATGCTCAGATAACTAGGCCACCGCTGCGGTCCGAGCCCTCAACAAGATAACCCGTAAAGATTTTCAGACGCTGCCTCGCAGGGACAACGCATTGGACTGCCTCCAAGGAGCTGAATATTTCTTCAGTCTCGAGCTCCGCTCGGGATCGGGATACTGGCAAATTCCTATGCACGAATCCAACGGGCACAAGACCGCATTTGATAGCCTCGATAGTCTACTATGAGTTCAACGTGATGTTTTTCGGATGATGCATTGCTCCTGCCAAATTTATGCGCATGACCGACACAGTTCTACGCGGCATGAAATCGAAGACATGCCTTTGCTATCTCGACGATATCATCGTATTTTCGTTGGACCTCGCTCAGCACTTACACTGTCTCAACGAATTTCTTCTCTCCCTTGCACAAGGCGGTCTTCAGCTCAATATCAAGAAGTGTCAGTTTGCCAGCGAGGCCATCAATGTTCTAGGCCATGTCGTTAGCAAGGCAGTAATCCAGCCCGAACCCTATAAAATTGCATTTGTAGTAAATTTTCCTCGGCCCCAGTGCTAGGAAGAACGCCGCCGCTTCTTTGGTTTGGTGTCGTACTTCCACCGCTTTATACGGAACTTTGCCTCCATTGCGGCCCCATTTCACAAACTCTTGACATATGAAGCGCTTTATGTGTAGTCCCGTAGTATGAAGAGGCCTTCCATGCATGCCCTTAAGCAGGCATTGACTTCGCCTTCCGTGCTGTGCAACTTTGATGAGGAAGCGCCCACCATTCTTCACACTGACGCCATTTGACAACTCATCGGTGCGGTTCTTTTGCAACGCTCCGTTACGCCTCATGAGCGAGCTTCGGCATACGCCAGCCGTTCCTTTATTGCAGCCGAGCGTAACTACTGCATAAGAGAGCAAGAATGTCTCGCTGGTATTTGGTCGGTCCAAAAATTTTGACGCTACTTCTATGGTTGCCACTTCACCATGGTTACAAATCACCACGCACTCTGTTGGTTCTCAACGTTAAATAACTTATCCGGTTGCCTGGATCACTGGGTGCTCCGCCTGCAAGATTGTACGCTTACCATGACCTATGACTCCGGCAGAAAACTCCTCGACGTTGACGCCCTATCTCGCAGCCCATTGCCTTCTGCTCCCGCACATCCACCTGCGACCTTCTCTACACTCTGCCCTTCTCGCCCGCCTGCCGCGGATCATCCGGATTCTGCAACCATCGCTGCGGATCCGCTGGATATCCGCACTGATTTCCCGTCCCTGCACCTGGCTGATCCCTACTTCCGCACAATCATCGCACGTCTTCGCAGTCACTCAGCGGCACCCAACAGTCGCTTGCGACGTCAGCTCCGCCACTTCCGATACCAGCATGGCAGACTTTACCGCTACATTTACCACACTGTTGGTCACCGGTGGGTTCCCGTTGTTCCTCGGTCCCTTCGTTATCGAGTTTTGGAGGCTTACCACGACGGCGCCACAGCCGGTCATTCAGGTCACCACAAAACGTACGACCGTATCAAGAGCAGCTATTTCTGTCCAGCCCTTTCTACAAGCGTCGCCAAGTACATATCATCCTGTCTCTCTTTTAAGCATCGTAAGCGGTCAACATGCCCTCCTGCTAGGCCCCTGCAACCTCTGCCTTAGCCATCTGTGCCTTTGGACTTGTTTGGCCCTCTGCCCACCACGCTAGCCGGCCACCGCTGGGTTGTCATCGACATTGCTCATCTGACACGGTATGCTAAAAGAGCCGCTCTACGATCCGGTGCCGTTTCTAAAGCAGCGGACTTCTTCCTACGCGCGATAATCTTGCGCCATGGTGGTCCCCGTATCTTGGTTGGCGACCGTGGGAAGACGTTTCTTTCACAAATACTTGAGGACGTACTTCGCGCAGACAACACCATCCACGAGATATCCTCCAGCTATCATGCTCAGAACAATGGTCTCATCGAGCGGTTTCACTGCAAGCTGTCCGACATGATATCAATGCACATCAGTCCCGACTACAGGAACTGGGACAACATTTTGGCATTCGTCAGCTTTGAATATAATTCCGCAATTCAGCGTACCACTGGATACAGCCCTTTCTTCCTGATTTACGGCCGCCAACCTTCCTTTGTATTCCACACCTCCTTCTTCTTCACCCGTAGACGCTCCGCCCACATCACAGGGCTGACAGTTTGCTTCTCGTATGGTCCACAGTCGTCGACTTAGGCGCGTCAGCACTAAGGTAACCCAGAAATAGCGAAAACGCAGTTACGACCAGCCCCACCGTAGTTTCCTTTCAGCCCAGTGATAAGTTGTCCTTTGGAGACCGCTCCGCACCCTTGACTTATGCGAGAAGTTTCTTCATTGCATCATTGAGCCTTACACAGTATTAGAACAAACCTCTCCCGTCAGCTACTATGTTGCCCCTTCCCGCACCAGTGCCGATCGTCGCCGACGCTCATAAGAGGTCGTTCACGTGTCACGCAAGAATCATATGCCTGTCGCCCCTGTACCATCTGAGCTGGGGCCATGGCGGCCGCTTTCCTTCCGGGTGAATTGTTGTTGTCGTTGTTACCCTCACACAATGGCACATGCCCACATAGGGGAATTGGCAAAGAATTGGGAATCACTTGTATATACTCATCATCGCCATTGCTCGCACTTTTTTCGGAGGCACGCGCGCTTATGGCTAGGATGTCCTGTAATAGGGACGTCCATTGAAGCTGTTGCTCACAATATTTTAACGCGCTCGCGGGCGCACCATCTGCCAGAGAAAGCTACCATCACGTTTGTGTTGCCCCAAAGTGTAATTTTCATAATTGCGTTTTATGCACAACGCGACGCACACCAATTCAGTGTCTCGAGCCGGCAAGTGTAAGCTGGCGGTGCTCAGTAGCCCAAAGCCGTAGCCACAAGCCATCACAACAGGGAGCAGTGCATGTTCGTGCGTAGGTTGGACAGAGCGCTAAATTCAGCGCAAAATATGAGCTATTACACCACCAGTCGCAAGTGTGAAGGTATGTCACAGGTGTAGGGTCCATAATAGTAGAGCACATAAGAGTTGTTGCTTTTTACATTTTCAGCTCTAAACATCGAGATGGTGTGCACATCCGCCTAAAAAGGCCTTTCTATTATGCAGGCTGGTCGGAAATCTTGCATTATTTATTAATTTCTAGCCACACCTGTGCTTTCAGCATTACATGCGCTTAATGATTCAGGCGTCACTACGGCAGTAGTTCGAAATATTATCAAGGCGGTGCACTGCCGTAGTGGCCTATGTATGCTACCAAACCTACTAATAAAATTACCACTCCTGCTGTCCCGGAGATATGCCTGCACCGGAAGCGAAGCAAGAACAGTGGAACAGGCGCCCCAAAGAAACGTCTGTGTTTTTCGCACTTGTTACGGTGATAACCGCTATTACTGGTACATAAGAAATGATATCCAAGTGCAGCCCCAGTCAGCAATAGGCACAATAATAACCTTGTTCTTTAAAGTTTTGTTTGCTTAGCAGTAGTTTCAGAGAAACAACTGCGTCAATTACTGCCTATTAATTTGTACCAGATTCCTTTTAGAATCGTTAACTATGACAGCAGCAGCAGGTTTTAACCTCATATTGGAGCTCTTACGTTGTGTGTGTGTTATCAGAGCACCTAATTTACCATTGTGTCGGCTGATTCATTCACACCCTGCGCACACGCTTACAGCCATGCTCTCCAAATGTTTTATGAAGTGTGAATAAAATCAGCGTGAGTGCTATGTGCGTATTTTATCCACAATATACATGCAGGTTATTGTCGAGGCAGAAGGTTTTACAAAGATACCTAACTACGTGAACAGAACCTCGACATTCAATATCAACCCAGTTACACTGAAATATGTCTACCAACCTGATTGTTCGATAGTTGGGCGGTTCTGGGGTTTAATGTCCCAAAGCGAGTCAGGCTATGAGGTGCACCGTAGCGTAGTCCTCTGCATAATTTTCACCATCTTGAATTCTTTATTGTGCACTCACGTCACACACTACACGCGCCTCTAGCATTTCGCCTCCATCGAAATGCGATCACCGCGGCCGGGATTGAACTCCTGTATTCCGGGTCAGCAGCCGATCATCCCAGCCACAGAGCCACCATGGCATCTCGTAGCTAGAATTAACCCTAACAGACACTACTTTGTTCTGTTGCATATGGTTGTGCGCCCTGAAAACTGTATAGTTACGATAAAACTGTGTGCTGTAATGAACGAAACAACAGCGTCGTGTGAAATATACTCCAGTGCGTTCTGATCCTCTTCAACACTGAGGCTTTCTTGCACGGCAGCAATCAAGATCTCCAAAACACTACGGCACTGCGATCAGCAGAGCTAGAACGAGAAAAGCAAGATGCTATTTCAAAATACAAAAGAAGATATACTATGTCGGAATGGTGAATGTGGAGTGTGCGGAGGCGCAAAGAAAAGGCAGTAATTAACAGTGTAATGAGAGCAATATGTACTGCTACAGAATGCGGCGTGGCACAAAACTCAAAGAAAGCACGGCAGAAATTTACTGAACGCAGCTAGCACTAATTATGACACAACCTAGAACGTCATATGAACGTAAATCGAGCGATCGTGCAAACTGCTGGTCTCGGCGATGAGATAGAGTGCAGATTTTTTTTCGGAGGACCGCGAAGGAGGAAAACTGCACCTCCAACTAGCTTCTTAAGGAAAAAATGAGTAGGTGAATACCTATATTTTGCTCTTTTATAATACGGCCCATACCTGTACGTCATGCCGCATTATGCGGGATTGGTCAATCATTCCGATTTGGGACGCCGCGGTTTCTCAGTGGCTATGGTGCTCAGCTGCTGACCCAAAAGACGCGTGTTCGATCCCGACTGCGGTGGTCGCATTTCGGGGGAGGCGAAATGCTAGAGGCTCGTGTGCTGGGCGATGTCAGTGCGCGTTAAAGAATCCCAGGTGGTCGAAATTTCTGGAGCCCTCCACTACGGCGTCCCTCAAAGCCAGAGTCGCTTTGGGACATTAAGCCCTCATAAACCAAACCAAACCATTCCCATGCAACGGCTGCACTAGTTCAGTCACCGATAGGATAGAAGAAAAATCTGTTCATAATTCCTCGTGAATGTCCGCAGAAGAGCGGAAATGTATTATCAGGCGCATTATTTAGAAAAAGTTGGTCTGTAATTCACGCTTAGAGTGCGCATACAAGTCGAAACGAAGTGTTAGTGCTCAAAGCACATTGATGAGCCGAACAAATGGTTGACCCTATTTAAACCACATCTGTTTCGCAGCGAGCAGTAAACGACCCCAGGAGGCACCGTGTCGAATTACAGAATTTGTGCGGTGACAAGTAAGGACCCCGCGTCGGGGACCAAGGCCACCGCCACAGAAGACAGGGCCATTTGAAACTCCGTTAATAGGAACTTCCAAGGGCCCGTCGTCAGAAGTGCACTTCAATTTCTGCCCAATTATTGTACCATTGGGGACAAAATTCTCTATGACACGCGACAAGCGATTTCAGCTCATAGCTGCTATGCTTGTTAGCGATCATCTGCCATCACTCGCACGCATCCCAGAACGAAACTCCCACTTTTACGTCGACAAGTGTGGTCTCTAGCTCGCGGCTAATCACAGAGGTATCAGCTTCAGTTCCCGATGATGCGTCCTGGAGACTTTTGCCCCCGACAGTACGTCAGGGGCCTCAGCGGCGATGTTATCTTCCTGGAATAGTAAGATGCCACCAACGTCACCTAGTTCAACAACCGCTGCCAGCGGTAGTAGACAGCGCGCCTACAAACGCTGAGGTCACCACAGCAGGACTGACGACAATGCGATGAAGCCTGGGATAGAGGCCGCAATGAATAATCTTTTGGTTATTCGGGCGTCGCCGTAGGAGGAAAATACGCGCGCCCAGCGGTGCCGGCTGAGGCGCCAACAGGAACAGGGATAAATGGGGACGCTTCGAAGATCTTGCTCCCCCGCTCTGCTTACTCGAAAACGCGCGGTTGAATTCGCAGCGTGTGTTTTGTCAGGATGTCAAGCGAGAAAATGGCACGGTGATATGATTTCCGGAAAACGCCGAAGTCAACGCGGACTATTGGTGAAGCACTGTTTACAAATTTCCAATCGAAAGAAGATGAGGTAATAAGTAAGTGTGGAGATTCTCATGTTGGCACGACACAACAGACCATCGTATCTGAGAATGAAGCACGGCGGCCCAGGGCGATCAACTCTTTACAAGTAGAAGAACTCGGATGTTTCACTTCTAATAGGTGTTCAATGCAGGAAGATTAAAAGCGATAGTTGCGGAGACCTGGCTGCTTTCATACTAGTCTTTTTTCTCGCGCGCCAAACACAATGACCTACATATGTGGAAACTTGCAGAATGTTTAAAAAGTATAACATAGTCAAATATTACGGCAGTGTTAATGGCATGGATTATACCAGTTGTTTCACGGAAACCTGCCGCTGATTTTTAAAAATAGAGTAATTGAGGTAAAGAGCAGCTTTCAACAGCATAGTAAAGTCATGTCTTGGCGGACGCCAAAAATAGCGAATCATGTTGACACAACGGCGAGTGTAATCGCGTTCAGAATTCTAAACACTGATATGGCTATTACTGACGACCGGTTACAAATCTTTATTTGCAATCAGGTGCCTATTCGTAATAGTTAAGAGTTAACAATTAGAATTAAGCTAATAATTTTACTAATAAACATAAGATTCACCTGTGTTTTGACGTCGGCGAGCACTGGTATTATACATGCCGCAAAAAGCTTCTCTTTACCTGAATAATAGTAAGGCAGCAAGGTGGGCGAATTGTTCATGGCCCATGACTTGAAGAATGTTACTGCACTTCTACAGAGACAAAAAGTTATAATTGCATGCGCCAGTCTTCTGTCTCACTTGCAGAATGCCAATTTTAATATCTGGACAATACATGAAATTTAATGTCGGTGTCATTGAATTGCTGAGAGTTCGGTTAGGTGCTTTTGTTTGTGTGGGTCGTTGAGTTTTCTCTGTATACATTCGTAGTGTTTGCCTCAACGAAATTACTTTTGAGTCTGAGCATGTTCTTTGTTCATTCGTGGTTAGTCTTGTCTGTGTAGTAGCGCACTGGCGTTCTTTCAGTCACATACCTCAATAACCATATTTTTTTTAAATATTAGTGGCTGGTTTCCCTGAAACACCTGGTATAAGGACTGGCATTATGCTAAAGAAAGGAACTAGGAAAGAAAGCTGGGACAATCGTAAGAAAAAAATAATTCAGGAGCTCTGCGCTCAGCAGAAGCTCGCGGATGCAGGAACATAGTATGTAGACATTTTTGTGTAAGATAACAGAAATATGCCCCTCTTCAGTCTATTTTCATTGGACTTCAACTTGCTGCTTACTAGCATCGGCGTTTGATAGCCGAAGTAGGAAGCGTGGGTCATCACCTCAGGAGATATAACAGTCAAGTCAGTCACGTAGGTTTTACATGTTCCAGGTCTCCAGACGTGCCCTTGAGGCTTATTAACCATAAAAAAATTGAACGTATGCGAGACGTAGTCCTGGCTTTCCAGCGCCCACCTCCATTTGTTTTCTTCCTGTCGGCGGACTTGGCGAAAAATGGGACAATTGAGATGCTATCAGAGCTTCTACATGAGTCTCACATGGGTGTTTCACGGTGACAACATACCTTACTCTGCAGATAGCATTTAAACCATGAATCAGTACGTAAATGACCACGTAAAGGTACATAGTGCTGTCATCCGTTACCCATAGCCAGTGTGATAAATGGCTGTGCTTGTGTACTCCCGGCAAGCGCTAAAGAATTTTTGCTGTGGACTACAAATACACGGGCCGCTTTCTGCGCGCGCAGAACGTGCGATAAGGAATGCGAAGCTTCATTTGTGCTCTATTATTAAATCACTTCTCAAATTTAGGACGTCCCAATAACCTCCCCCTTTAATACATATTGGTTGCCTGGAAAACGCGTGATTGTGTTTCCAAGAAACTCAGAAACAAATTCCAATTCAGTTTAATTCCTGTGAAATCACGCAGGAGGCTCGAACAAAAAGTGAAGCAGGTTCACTTCATTGCGTTCGACCACCTTTTTTCAAAGCATAAAGTGACGACAGGTTGGTATTCTAATAGAACGTCTACTCTTGAATTTCACGGTGTACGTATAGAGGGCGAGACAATAGGAAATAAGTCTAAGAAAACATAAACTAAGTACTACAACCAAAACCGATCGCTCTGGCTACAACTGACAATTTTTTTTTTCTGTACGCGACAACTGCGCTGTCGAACCCAAGAAGTTTGCACCAGTCTGCGTTTTCTTCCCTAGTTCAAAATAAATTCTCTTCGGGTACAGTAAAACATTGCTGAGATGAAGTAAGGTATGCATAGAGCACAACAGGTTTGTGATTAAATGTTGCCAAAACTGTGTCAAGAAGATATTGAAAAAGACTGCTTCTTTTCATAAAACAAAATTTATTCTCTGCCGTTTGTGACATTGCGATGGCTTGTAGTCATACGCTGTATAGAACGCAGTTTCTTACAAGGCATTTACGTTATTATTTTTTTCTTTTGAATCAACTTGGAAGCCTGACAGGAAAGCGTCCATTGTATTTTGGTGATATCCATAGTGTTTTTACGACCATACTATTTGTGTGGAGAAAGAAAAAACAAACATAAAGGTCCTCTTATACGAAACGGCAGCAATTCGCCTTAGCTTTGGCAATAATAGTTCCTAGTAAACACGATAATTACCTAATGCGCAAGGCTGACCACCTGTCGGAATGAAGGGGACGTTTGAAAGGAGGCAGGCAGCAGAACCGGATTGAAGGCTAGACATTAACCTCGGCAATGGCGAGACCGCCTAGCTTCCCGAGCGACCGATGGGGAAACTATGAGCTTCGTGCGGCACGTGGCGGGAGTCTGCAGGCGTCGGTCGTATGGCGTTTGGTTCACACAGTTGTGCGGGACAAATGCTTTAGCTATTTGCACATTTCTTTTCTATTGTGTTCATTGTAAACTTGCAAGCAGATTCACGCCCAGCTTTCCTGCACATCTGCCATTAGCGCCATCTGTGGACAGCTAATAGAGAATGCCGCGCAACTTATAAGAGTATTTTCGTTTGAAATTGAGAGAAAACTATAAAGGGCGGTACGATGGCGCGTGAAGATGTTGATACTGGCGGCATACTCCCGCTGCGTGCTGGAGAACAGTGTAGTTAGAAAATAAATTGTGTTCACGCCACATTTAAATTTCGTGAAGTAATCTGCGTTCTGCGCCATACGGCCCTTAGTGGCCGGCGGCCAAACTGGAAGCTCTTGTCTGGGTATTCTGGGCTTACATTATTTCTTTATTCCCGCCTTGAGAACGTAGAGACAGCGGAGGCGCCGAAAAAGCGGCCAGATACGGCTTGAGAAAGCTGGAGCCCCCTTTCGCTTGGCAGTTACTTGAAAGCAAGGCTTCTAAAACAAGGCAGTCGCACCGCGTAATAACGTGTATACAATAATGAACAAATACAAAAGGAAACGAAATATTATTATACAATATTGAAACGAGATTGACATCGGGTAAACAAAGGTACCGGTTGCAAAGAAAAAGCCTGACTATATCCCGCATGTGCATGTGCAGTTCAGCAAGGTTACGCACGTAGGGCACATGCCTACGTGTTTTGAGTTTAATATTAGGAGAGGACAGCCCATGGTGAACGAACCGCCAAGGAATGTTAGGCGCAATAACAATAAAATATAACAAAGCAAAACGGAAGCA